>VXBW01003984.1:934060-974609 GCA_013400375.1 Thinocorus orbignyianus
AAACAACAACAACAACAACAAAAAAAAAAAAAAGCCCCACAAACCACCACACAACACAACACTAGCAAACCCAACACACCACACAAAAATACATCCAACACTAATCCATATCCCCGAGCACCATGTCAACTCCTCTCTTGAATACCTCCAAGGATGGTGCCTCAACCACCTCCCTGGGTAGCCTATTCCAATACTTGACAACCCTTTCAGTAAAGAAATATCCTAACTTCTCTACCCTCCAGCAGATCAACACTCCCACCCAATTTGGTGTTGTCTGCAAATTTGCTGAGGGTACATTCAATCCCCTCGTCCAGATCAACCTAATGTATGTGTAGTTCAGATCATTTTTGCTCACTCACATTGCATTGCCAGTACTGAATTTCACTTGGGACAACAATGTCGACACATCTACAGTTCTGGGGACTCCAGCACTCAGTACAGATTTCTTTAGATATTGTTAAGACTCATCTGTATTTTGCTACCACAATGTTAAAATTCTTTTCTACATCTATAACAAATATTTTAAACCACACAAAACTCTGTATTCCTAACTTCTCTTCATGCTGTGAACTGCACTTTAGTCTTTGTCTTTTGTATCAGTCACCCTGCCGTATCTTATCTCACAACTGCTTAGTTTACACTATGTAGTCTTTTTGATGGTGTATCAAAGACATTTTTTTTCCCAAAGGTTTTTTAATATGGTCTATAAAACTGCCTATCAAGAATTTTTTAATTTAAGTATTGCAACAGGCATTTCTCCATTAATTGCTATCTTCACATAGTTTGAAATGCAGACTTTCCTCTGCAGAATAGCCCTGCTGATTTGACACATTTTCAGATTCTTTTATGAGCATTTTTTTTTCAACATCCCCATTTAGAACTTTTTGAAGCAGTTTTTCTTGTACTTGAATAAAATGTGAATTATCTGGATTATCCCACAGGAATTCATTTTGCACCAGTTCCAGAAATAATGTTATTGAGACCTGCCCACTAGGGAAGGCAATGGAAATTTGGCCTGTTAGGACTGAGTTACAGTGGTGACGTTCAGCCTTTGTACTCTTGAACTATGAAAAGGCTTTTTCTGTAATTAGCCTAAAGAATTATCATTAAAATACACAATCTTCACAAACTTCACTTATATTAACAAAAAGAATTCCCCTCATCAAAGTCAAAACAACACTGTCAGAGCACCAACAGAGGTGGACAGTTTACATACGCTCCACCCCTTGTCCCTTCACCACTTTACAACAGCAAAGATTCTCAAGTAACTGCTACTTGTGGAAATGGGCTGGAATCGGCAAGAGGCAGAGGTGCTCACAGACAGCCCTTTGTGATTTGAACTGATAACAGGAGACCTCAACTGACTTCAGGGTGCTCTAGATATCCCAAGCACATTCTACAAGGAAGAGTATCTATTTTCTTCTCCTGCGTACTGTCTTCAGAAAGACTTTCTTGCCCTCTCATAAGGTATGCTGCAAGATAAGCATTTCTCTCCTGAGGAGAAATAAGGTGTGGAATAAGATATTTTGGGGGAAAATAGGAAATAGTTTAAATATAAACCCATTTTTAGGCACGATATGCAACCAAAGGGAAATGTTTCTGGAAATGTATAGCTCCACAAATGCAATAACTTCTGTCAAATTCATGTCTCACAAGAGTTAGAGCAAGGCATTTGCATAACTTTGCAAGATTAGGACCCACTGTTAAGCAGAGAAGACTGATTCTCTTGTTTCATTATGACTCGTCTCACTTCTAGTTATGAAGAGGAAGGGAAGAATTAATACATATGTGCTTGTACATGTATGTATATGCATATGTCCTTTATATTCTGACTGTACCTGTATAATCCTTGTGAGATCATATTAAAGAAAATAAAGTATTCTGCAAAGCCCAGCATGTAATATAAAACTAATAAATATCTGCTCATACAGACACATAGGCAAATATCTGCTTTTGTGCAATGTTCTCTTGAGTTCAGTGTAGTTACATAGGAAATGGTTGCTGATATAATGACTTGTAATCTGACTAATGTGAGGTAAAGAGGATGCACATGGAATTGCACGAGGTAGTGCTAAATTTTAGGATTCCAAACGTATTGTCCATTCCTACTGAATTTGTAAACAAGCTGAAGATTTGTGGTCTTGTTTCTAGGCTACATTCAAAAACATAATGAAGAAAAGGAGTGAAGTCCAAAGAGGCTTCAGTTATGTTGGCACTTATACAGCGTGGACTGCCCAGACACAACCAGACAACACAACTCTAAATAGGAAACTCTAACTGGGTCACAACTTTAAAAACTTTAAAGTCCTGTTTCTATTTCACAGATCCTAAAATGAGACGTGGGACTTATAAATACACTTAAAGATAAGCATTTAAACACAAACTTCTCAGGATGTTGATGATGTTCTACTCAGCATTGCATACCTTAAGCAATCATTTTTCAAATTGACTCAAAAATTGGAGAACTAAAGTCCTTATTGTACTTTCTTGTGATTTCCACTTACAAGCATTGCTTTAGGTCAGTTACATTTAATAATTCAAATTATTTTATTAACTGCATCCACGTAGATAGTCCAAGCTACATGCCATCGCAACATAGCTTTAGGTAGGCTGTGGGAGGTATAATAGGAGACAAGAAAGGAGGTCCACTAGAGGTCTCCCAAACTTATTTAATGAATGCTGCCCACTTCTGGCTCCTGGTAGTTCATTTGGGTCTTGATGGGCTTCCGAAGTCAATATGTAAAAAGTGGAATGTAACTAAGTCACTCAGACCTTGCAACATGTTTGTTGAACTTAAGAGTGGACTATACTGAGCCCTGAGAGGCCGGCAGTAGCCACTCTTGAAGTTGGTGTTTTCCCACAGGTACACAGATACTCCCCAAGTGATTCACGTTTTTTCTCCTGTATACTTTCAGAGTAGAATACTCCTGTGATCTTACACCCCAGTTTAGATACCCTCTATAACTGAACAACATATACTCTTAAGAACATACATGAGTAGGTGCATGAAGGACTGTACCCAGATGACAGGCTTGTTCAGTTACACCTGAATATTTGTTTATTTACGACTATGTGTGCAATGATATTGCTTATGTCAGAAGCCAGATAAGCTTTTGAGATGCTTTTTAATCAGATGACAGCAATTATTGACCAATAATGTCTTAGATTCTATCAGCATGCATGAAATCCTGTCACAAGATCACAATTGAAGATGGCATAAGACAACTCTATGTCAGACCTAAGTAATGATTGAATTGTAAATAACACTTGAATTTGTTTTTCCTGCCTGTATCCCTTTCACTGAGCAGTGCAAAATACAGATTTACAATCAGAATACAAATTTTGGTTAGTATTGCCAAGCATTACTAACCACTGCTATTCCAAAAAAAAACAGTATGTTTCACATACTTATGAAGTTGGATAGCTGTATACAGATTCAGTAAAATTTAGGGTAAACTGTATTACTCAAAACACATGGATATAGACAGATTATTTTACACACTGGTGAAAAAAACACTTAAAGCATTACAAGATTTATTTATTTTTTTTTTCATTTCCATACTGCAATATTTCTAAGCTGTTTTTATATGAATATTCTATATTCTAATGGTTTTGAAACTACTCTTCTGAAAAATGAAGCTCAGCTGAACATACTTATGCAACAGCAGTATGATTTCACTACCAATATTTGCAATGTACCTAGCAGTTAGCAGTCTGAATGCAGACTGTCTGTCAAGTAGAGATATTAAGATCAGTCACATTAGCTACCCGAGTTGAATATTTACATTTATTGAGTTTGGAGTATAGTAGAAAAATAACATTTAGGTAAACAGTCATAGGTTTATTACATTTACAAAAGGATGTTATTGATACTAAGAACTTTGGCTCATGAGTATATTTAATTGAACCAGATTTCTTTATACACTAGTGGCACTTCAACTTCAGTCTTCTGCTACTCCAGTCCACATAGAGCAGCAGTAATGCTGAGACAATCACATAGCTATGAGCCTTCGTTTAAGTTCAAATTCAGCAAAAGTGAACAAAAATCATTGATAGCAGCAGTGTTCAAAGAGCATTGTCTTCAGGCTACACTGTAATTACTTTTTAATTGGTTAATGAAATCCATCTAAGAAGATATTGCAGGCAAGTCCAAAGGTTAGAACAATGTCAGAAATCTAACAAAAGTGGAGGAACAATCGGAAACCAAAAAGCAGACACAACCACCGAGGAGTGATGAGGCACTGGAGCAAATGTGCTTCTACCATGTATGGAGTACCTGTCCCCCCCAAACTTGAGTCACCGGATTATATTTCCTCCCATTTGTTCCTGTCCTGTCTTTTCCCTAGTCTTCCTCTCTTTCATCTCTTCATTTTCACTATTCTGAATTAATTACCACCTCTACTGCACTAATTATTTAATTAAAGTCTTGGCCTCCACAGTTAATTTAAGTACAAGCTTCCCTAATCTACCTCTTTGCCTATATAACCGATCCTCTGATACTCCCTAGCACTCAGATTTATCTCCACTTTGTACTTTGCCCTGTCTTATTTTACCAGTTTCCAGTCCAGATTTGTTTACCATGGCAAACCTTTTTTCCCATTAGCATCTCACAGAATTAGTCTTTCCCACAATGTCACTCAGGCTTTCATTTCACTGGTTAGTTTGACATAGACTAGAGAAGTGAATCAGTGGAGTGAAATAGTCGATGCTACAGAGCCAGCATCCACATTACAGATGTGTTGCAGGACATCTTTCAGCATACTTCCATACGAAAGTTCATATTCTCCAAGGCAACTGTAAGATAAATATCAATGGTAACATATGTGCTTCAAAAGTATCTTTCTTATCCAAATTAAAACCCTAATGTAAATGTACACACTTTCTTCCCTGCCCCATCAGGTATGACATTTTCCCCAGATCTTCCTAATTTTAATCTATTGTATCTACATCTCCTTATTGACAAAGTCTCTCTACCTCTGAATGAGGCATCTTCCCTGTTCCACATTGCATGGACTCAACTAGAGAGAATTCTAGTGATTCAGCCCAAACTAGGCTTGGCGGCATCTACGGAAGCACACCAAAGTTTTATTCAGGCTGTCTGGATCTTTCTCAGAGAAGAGATGAAGAGCTTCCAAAGAACTGGTCTATAAAATGTAAGACTTTACTAATCACATGCAAACTGTAACTTTCTAAGTTTCTTAAATTTGAGCAGTAGACACGCGTTCGACAAACTAGTTAATACAACTTTTTAAAATGTGGACTCAGTAAAAACTTGGAAAAAAAGCTTTAACATGGGAGACACAGAAAGTTGTAAACACTGAGTTTCTCATCAGTTGCCTCATTCACAGAACTGTCTGCATTATTTTGGCAGAAATAAGGTTCAAGATGGAACACGGAGGCTATCATCCCATGCATTTTTCCGAACTCAGAAATAGGAAAAGTCTTTTAAAAAATCTGGTCATCCTAGTAGATGGCAACATTTTTAATATTTTTGCAATTCTTAAACAGATCTCATTTAATCTCTTCATTCATTAATATGTTTCAAAAACAAATATAGATATATAGGTGTGTTTTTTCATGACAAAAAATGTTATTGCCAAGGGCTTAGGAGCCCTTTCCTACATAAATATCGGTAGAATTTTTGCAGATTATAAATACATTACAATAGATTCAGATACTGAAGAGCAGTTAAATTTTTACTTACATATTCAGTACCTACACTGCATAAAAGCATAGACAAACATCTACTTTAGCATTAATATTTCACATCATACATTAGTTTTTATATCTGGAAATCCAGGTAACACTGTAGAAAACTTAAAACTTAAGGGAATCAAGGAGAGCCAGTTGGACAAGAGTATAAAGAATGTACGAATGATACATTATTCATGCTAGTAAATTCTCATTGTTATTTCCTTGCCAATGCACTGAATGGAAATATACTACAAAGGAAAATAATTTTAAAGCTTTTTCCAGTAATTCTTCAAAGCTGTCCCACTATTAATCACTGGAGTTCACGTCATTCAGTTAAGAATACACAATATTCCAAAGTATTGCCAACATTTTTCTTTATTGATCAAACACTGGCATTGAATCACAGTATCTCATTCCCACAGCATTGTGAAAAAATAAGAACTTCAGCTTCACTACCATCTGGACCACAGATCATCCCATAAAATGTGTTCAGGTTGACAGTAGGTTTTTGAAATACTTATTTCATATTATGTTTTTGATAACTGTTAAATGTTGTGTCCTGTCACAATCCATTTTGAAGAGAATACTACTCCATTAATGTTCAAATTTATAAAAAATAATATTTTATCTTTAGACAATAATCTACATCTAGTTAGATATTTAGAGTGGATTTGTAGTCATAAACAGTAATATTGCTATTACCTAGTGCTCCCTCAGCATGCTGGTTACTGTCAATACCCTGCAATTTAACCAGGAGCTGAAGGTGCTGAAGCTGTCAGCATCATTTTGGGTGTAACACAATACCTCATAGAATTAGGCTCCCATTCAGAACACGTCAGCAATGCCCAGAATGAATTGTGTGAATAGGGCTGGACCTGAAGAAGCCCTTAACCAATGGAAAATACGAATGTTATTACAAGGACATATTTTGAAAGTGCAAATCAGTTGCAAGATGATGGTTCTTAATCTGCACAAAGGGTGCTAGTCTAAATGGATTTGTATGATCAGACACTTAATCCTGCCCACTACACTACTGGAGGAGAGCCTAAATAGTCTTCTGTACGAGGAGTCCTATCGCGCACACTGGATGAGTAAGCCTGTTCATGCCTAAATAAAGCAAATATGACTTGATCCTCTGTAGCTCAGCACATTTCTGCTCGATCCTGTGAACCACTGAACTGAATAATGCTAATTCCATTATATTAATGAAAAAAATCAAAAACAAAGCTGAGTGCTCAGTCCTTCATGTAATTGGAAATTAATGAGGAAAAACAGTTCAGAAGTGGCTTCTCTGAATTCAATTCAACTGTCATGTTTACAGCTTGATGGATGGATTTTGATCTTCTTTGATGAAGGAAATAACGAATGCTCTATTTTCAGGCCACACCTGGTCATGACCCACTAAGTCATCCTAAAGCAGAATGATCATTCTGAGAGCTGGGTAAAGCTACAGAAGCTGAGTTACTGCCTTTTTTTGTTTTCCAGTTTGTATCTCCCTCCTCAGTGCTCAGGACTCATACATTACTATTCTTTTTCGCCCAGCTTCTTATTAATGGCCTGCTTGTGTATTTATTACTACCTCCAAAAATATTTTGTCATATAAACTCAGTTGTTATGTTTCATATATTTTGAGAAGAAAAGTTTTGGGTATGCTAAATTTTAGCAAGTGATTATAGTAACAGCTTTTCCATGGATGTTTTCTATCTTATGAAAGCAGAAGAAATTTTACTTTGTTAAAGACAGCAGAGGATAGCCAGTAGACAATCCTTTTTATCCTGCTTAAAGTGCTGTGGTGCAGCAGAATTCTGCTGATGGAAGGAGAAATCAGTGCTGGTTTTGCAGCCGAGATTAATTATTATTTTAAGGTCATTCTCAATCTCTTCTACTGGTTTTATAGGCATGGACCACGTTTTATTATTCCAGCACTATTAGATCCTCATATTTATGAGGGAGCTGTTTGTGAGGGCAATTCAATCAGATTAGGACTACTTTAGCCACTGAAAGAAGATCATTCAGTGATCACGCTCTTTCTTCCTGCAAACCACGGACAGTGAAACATCCTTGTACTACAAGTACCCAGTTATTGTAAATGTACTCTTAACATCTGCAATTTTCATTGAGATTAATATATGGCTTTAAGTAACTTAGAGAGATTAATGCTAATTGAATGGATGAGAAAAAATGTTATTCATTGAACAGACTACTAATGCAGTTATCAGACTGGAGTTAGATTTGTTGTATCAGTTAATTCTTATGTGAATATTATGGTGTTAAGAATAGCTGCTTCTTGTTGAAATGGTGGAAAATTCTAAATGCTTTTTGCAAACCTGTTGCATTTCTTTTTCCAAGGTTGTTAGCTTTGATTTGTAGTTTTTTATCTAATACTGAGTGATTTTTTTTATTTTTTTATTTTTTTTTTCCCAGGACAAAGTACATTAATAGCTTAGGGCATTATTGTGAGTTATTTTAGGCAAATCTGCTCGTAGAACAATGTTTACAGCTGCTAAATAATATCAATTTTGTTTTCAAGGTTATTAAATCAGGTTTTAACTTGTAATGACACCATACAAAGAAAACAAGAAATAAAATAAACTAGATAATATTTTGGAAATTAATAAGCTTGAAAATCTGTCAAGTATTCAGCGTGTAAAATAAACATTCATGCCTCACTTTGCAGATGTGAACTTGTTCATTTTAATGTATAGCAGGTTGCAACATCCAGAAGGAAAAAAGAAAAAAGCAAAAAACCTCCCAGCAACACATTCCCTTTTCTGTAGTCACTCATCACTCATCTCTGGTATATTAGGGACAGAAAGTGGAGTGAGTGAAGTGTAAGAACCACCAAGTGACATCTGACATATATTCACTAAGAACTGCTGAAACAGCTGCAAAAATGAAAGCAGAATGGAAAATTTCGCTCCAGAGAGAGATTCACTATGGGGATTAACCAAGGGCTAACTGATTTGCATGCAAAGTTGTGCTAGCATGGCCATGCTACTTTTAGGATGTCAGCTTGTGTATCTTTGCAGTGCTGCATTCTGCCTTCAGGAGGTATCAGTCTTCTCAGACAGCTTGAGTTTTTTCATCTAGTCCAGTTAAACTCAAATGCAGCCTAATCATGCAGCCTCACCGCAATGGGTTCCTCAAGATGTAAAGTTTGAACATTACAATGATTGTGGGGCCGTCTGCAGTCCCACATGGTACATAGCAGCCCTGTGTGGGGAAGTAACAGCTTATTTGGAACAAAGCTCATCAACATGGAATTTTGAATCCCTATGCTAAGATATTGTCTAAAATTCTTGGAACAATAGAATTGGGTCAACACAGCACTTTGCTTGAGATGAAAACCATTCATCCTCTGAGATATTTCAACAGGTAAGAGTGTTGTGCTCTTCGGGCTGTTAGCTAACACTCCTACCTGTTAGTCTGTGTAGCTGACTTGTTTGGCTCCAGTTTAGGCTTTCCTACATGGTGCTCCTTTAACAGAATTTTAGAATAATGCATTTTGTCCATTCAATGTCAGTTTAGTTTACCTTCATCTAAATTATGCTGCAGAATGTCTATATTCCAGCCTACTAAATTCTCTAGATATTCGTATCAGTTGAAAAATAAATGCTGCTATAGTTATGGAAAAGTCTGTGTTAATACAGTATCTCTTACGGAGCTTATCTACTTTCTATTGCAAAGGTAACCCAGGAGGCTGATAAGCAGCAGCTACCAAAAATAACCATCTAAGGAAGTCGGTTTCACTGACTTGCACACTTGCACCCAGAAACTTGTTTCAGGGGAATTTCAATATTTGTGTTAATTTTTTGTAAAACTTGGACTAATGGAGAAGTGTTTTTTTAAAAAAAACTAGGAAAAATGAGTGATTATATCTCCACCTTAACAGGAAAGGGATATAAGACAGTCATTGCCACATATTGTCCTGTGGCAAATTAAATTTGAACTTCTTATCAGTAAATCCCCAGTTACTTAAAGAGGGGGACTAGAATGATCCAAGTCAGAAGAGATGTGTTAGTTTGACTTTAATAAACAGAGCTTGATAATAAACAGAGAACTAAAGGTGATTGTATTTCTATCCATTAATTGAAATCATTCAGCACTGTTTATAGCAGATAGAATTTGACAAGCTAATTGGACCTTTTTTTTTTAATAAGATTACACACTTAGCTGCTGAAAGTAATAGTGTTGATGTAAAATGCCTCACAGAAATTTGAGTGTATGATGTGGTACAACACAGCATGTTGATTAAAAGTCTGGAATGTAAAATCAACAAGGAACGGAAGGTAGAACTGTTTGGCGCCTTAGGGGCTGAAGGCAAGAACAGTATCTTCGAATAAGAGCTCAGCTTCATGATTCAGCATATGCATACAGAACTCGGATGAGCTGACTACATGATGCCATTTAAAATCTGACCCTTGAAAGAGCAGGTAAGGAACCTTGCTTTCACTGAAGCTGCCAAAAACCTAGAATTGGTTTATTTACAGCTGTGAATTGAGGACAGGATGTGCCCCCAGTGTATATTTAAAAAGAGAATATGAGCGTTCGTAAGAAGGGCTCATATCCAACCAGCCAACAAATTTTAATTAACTAGAATATCATTGACCCTCCAAATTGGGATAATATGAAAATGCATTGGTTCCCTGCAAATGGAGAGAGTGAGGCTTCCTAGTAAATATCTAATCATCAAAGCAGTTCCCACAGAGACAGCTCCCTCACCAGCAAATAGAAGGTTTATTATGACGAACCACTTCTGTCATCCTACATGCTCAGTAAAATCCTTCAGACCTGACTTTGGCTGTATGGCTGATTGTGATGTTGTGAATCTTGCTGTTTTGGACTCTGTTTTGTGAGTGGATAATCAAAACAAATGGTGTCCTGGTGCCCCCTTTCTCACACCACCTAGAAAGCCCTTTAGGCCAGAATATGGATTTGAACCCACCTCTCACGAGTACCTTCACAAGAAAAAACACTATTTTGCCAAAAAATCTTTGCCTCATATTTAAAGCTCTGTAGTAGGAGGCATAGATTAAAATACAATCAGGCTGACAAACATGGTGAACCTTGGTTTCTGTGAAGTGTATGGTGACAGTAACCACTGAATTACTGAGCAGAAAGTAGAAGCAACTGCGCTTCCATTTAACATTTATGGGTTAATACAGTTAAACAAAGAGATTCTAGCCCTATGAAAGGGGCCTTTCTATGAAAAGGGGGCCTTTTTATGAAAATATCTGCAGCTATAGACTCACCTATCTGGCATGCTAAATACAGTCATAGAATCATAGAATCATAGAATCACAGAATGGTTTGTGTTGGAAAGGACCTTAAAGATCGTTGAGTTCCAACCTCGCTGTCATGGTCAGGGACACCTCCCACTAGACCGAGTTGCTCAAAATCCCATCCAGCCTGGCCTGACCAGGCAGAGAAGAAATGTTACATGGCTGTGCATTACCTCCAAGTAACGGCAATTTATTTCTCAGAACATGTACTCTTGAAAATCCAAATCTGATGTAGCAGTTCTTACATGTCATGCAGGGAACCTTCGCACTTTTCTTAGGGTTGCAAAGACCACCGGATGACAGAACATTTAAATAAGTTGCTACAATACTCAATTCCATTATGAGTCTTCTCCTAAAAATAATACTCTGATTAGCAGGTCATTTTAAGTTACATCACAATGTGACCATGGAGATCAGGCATCATGTACTTATTAAAGCTGACATCTGAAGGTTTTTTCTAAAAATAAGCTCCCACTTCGCAGAGAGGATTTCTCAATCACCTTAATCTCTTGTGGTATTTGGGGATAAAAAGACACTCCAATGACTGGAAAATGTCCAAAAGGATGTCTGGAAAATTGCAAAAAAAGTCATATGATTCATGAATCAGCCATTCATTCAGGAGATTATCCTACCATCCTTTCTAGCCGAGGGCTGAATGAAATAGGCACCGCGTCATTCAACTTGCAGGCTCTTTGTCTCCATATATTAGATCCTTCACTGGTACATCAGGAGGTATCCTCCTACCACGTGAATCACCCACAGACCAAGCACAAAGGATGTGCCTGCCCTGCCTGCCTTATAAGGAGCCCCCTCCACTGCTTACTTAGTGGTTTGGGTTATTAGTAAACAGAAAATCTGGGATTTATTATCTTCTTAAACTGATGGTGGCCTAATCACATCTCCTCCTCTGAGAGGCTATGAAGACTAGATGTTCTCTACATGACTTATTAAAGTGATATCAGCATTTAGTAGCAAATCTCACTTTCACTGAGTGAGAGAAAAGGAAGCATTGGCTCCCTCAGCCTAGTTAACATTGTTCAGTGTGGACAAGGGAATACTAAACCCCTACTTGCATATTTCTTGCTAGAATTTATTGGGAACTACAAGCATCAAACTAGGATTTCACAACTCCTGTTTTCTCTCCCTTCAGTGCCCTAGCAGGCAGATAGCAGATCATGCTCCTGCTTTTTTCTCTCCTATAATCTTGCATCCTTTGCACAGTGACAAGTACTTAACAGGAAAGACTTTGGATATTTCTGTAGCTTCTGTAGTGTTGTATTGCAAAGGATTTGTACTGCAGGTGTGCACTGGGAATTCCCTGAAACATCCTGTGTACTGGGTCCCTTCTAGTTTTGCTGGAGAAAAATGCTTAGCCTTCTGACTGTTCTCCTGCGAGCTCGGCAATCCGCCCAGTCCAGAGCATCTGAAACAACTTCAGGGGCTCATAAAAGGAGACAATAGTAAGTTTATGCGCTGCCAGTGCCTAGGTTAGAGCTAGATGTTCTTGTTTTCTTCAGTTGTAGTATCAGGCAGAGTCATGAGTCATTGTATCAGGCAGAGGTAGAGCAAAGTGTGCTTAATTCATCATTCAGACTGACGAGTATTTAATTGGCTTAATTATGTTTACAAAACTGAGAAAATAACTTTGTTGTTTCTCAGATGGGGAAACTGATGCATAAGGAAAATAAGGAGTTATTTTAACGTTAGTGTTCCCTGGTCCCTAGTGCAACTCAGAAAGCCAAATGTATTTTTCCCTGCTTTTCCGGACAGGCTTTTAGTGAAGATTAAATAATGAAATTATACAGTGACATTTGCCAAGAGGCATAGAAATGCGTACCTAGAAGAGACTTCCTGTATTGAGACCTATCTTACCTGAAGGCGGTATTTCAAAATTATTTTTCTGGAACATTGCCCACAGTATTCCAGATGAGATTTTCACTTGCTTTAATACTTCTCCATCACCGCTCGAAATACTAAATCTATTTGGAAACCTTATAAACTGCTAGTCCTCAATGCTACTAATGTATTCACATCTCTTATGTGTTGCAAATCCTAATAGGCCTAATCTTAATAGGCTCATAGCAGAAATTTTTATTAATATATTTTTTCTGAGTTTAAGTTTCATACTATTTCCCATTTCATTATTATTTTTCTAATACTCACAATCATTCTTAATAATGATAATAAGCTATTCTCTCCTTTCTTCATAATTTCCCCCAGCTCCATCATCAGAAAATTTTGCTAACATGTAGCCAAAGTCATTAAGGAAATAGAGATCCCATTATTTAAAAATCTGATTGAAGCGCATCTCCAAACTTAGTTTAAGACAGTGTAGGATAAATAATTATCTCTTTAATATCTTAACATCTTGCTGCTCACCAGATTATGTTCTACTTGTGGGATGGATTTAATCAGGACAGTTACAACCATATCTTGGAATCTTGAAATGAGCTACACATAATTAATATTCCAGGAGCTCCTTGCTGCTGTTCAGGAGGGTATATTTGGATGGGTTTTGTTTGGGAAAAAAAAATCCAAAGCCAAACACAACAGTATATACCAGATTACTATTATTTTAAGAAGGACATATAACTGCAAACTCTGAAGAAGGAAAAAATGTTGGTCCTAAAGTGCTGGCAGTTTAATAAGAAGCACAACTGGGTTAGATGAAAGTCTGGAAAAGTAGTGTCATAACTGCTGCATGACAGAGTCATTCTTAAAAAAGCAAGCCAATAATGAACTCATCTGCCTAAATATCAACTCTCTGCTTATGCTACTGAAGAGGTGTTTCAAGAAGAACTGGAAGAAGCTGAGGAAATGCTTCTGAGAGACCAAATTTTATCCTGTATTTTGAGAAGAGATGCAAACATGATTTAGGCATTTAACTTTAATTTAAGATGGATTTATATTTTCTCAGCAAAACTAAGCAATTTTCCTAACTTATTGTTGATGAATCCTTTCCTAACTTCTTGTTCATGAATCTATATGCACTTGATTGAACTTTAATCAAGTAGGTAGAATTAATTTAATTCCTACAGAGCCCACCAAGCAGACAGACTGGGAATGGCAATATGTATCCCTGATGTTTTCACAACAGTCTGGATTCCAACGGCTCAGAGGTCTGAAGCAGATCTGGCCAGGCTGTGTTCAAGTGCTGGAGAGACATAAAACTTGCTGCTAATGCCTTAGCTTCAGAGACGGAATTGGAAAGCTGTGTCTCACCAATGCAGGCAGGTTGCATGGCAAACTGATGCCAGCTTGGGTTCATCTTCAGCTGCAACCTGCAACAGGTCAGAAGTAGCTCTGCATTAAGGTTCAGCCTCTTTGCATGTTGTGGAAATGAGGAGTAGATGGACACATGGAGGAGGAAGAGACTCTGTCACCTCTGCCTGTGAGCAACCATTCTGAAAGCCCAAACCCACATGCGAGCTCAGTCAGGGAACAAAAACTGAGGGAGTCCAGCTGGGTCGCCATGCACAGTGTTCTCAAGCACCACAAACACAGTTTCCATCATGGAACTTTCCTGGAATTTCTGGTTGCAGGTCACTGGAATGAAATTGCAGTTACAAAATACTGGAATTTCCCATTCTTACTCACATTATGAGTCAAAAACTGATCGCAAAAGTAATTTGCAGTTATAAAGAAATTTTGCAGTATTTGTTAGTAAAAGACTACTTCCCTCCCCCACCCCTCCGCCTTCCCCAAATGCTGATAAATAAAAATGCTACACAGAGACCTGGAGCTGAAAGATTAATGAGAGTTAGGGGCTCATACGGTACCTTTTGACCAAGCTCAGCTTGGAAATGACGTTGCCTCATGGCCAGATACTAGATCACCGGTAGACCACCTACTTCTCAGTAGTCCTGGTTCTCTTATTCTCTAGTTCTGTAGTCACATAACATTAGTCTCGCTGCCATTTCATTCTTTTTTAAGGCGTTCAATTTAATACATCAACCTTCAGATTCAGTCACCCTTATATAAGATCAATCTCCCATCCTTCTTTCCTGGACTTCCCTCTTTTGATGTTTTTAATGTTTCTTATTTTTCTACACTGACAGTGTGGAGTTTTTTGTTGTTAGGATAATGTGAAAAACATTTCATAACATGATAGAATATGCAATTTAATGTTAATATTTAGAAATATTATAAAATTAAAATAAACTATGTTGGTTGACAATGTGATGTAAACTGTTTGAGGATATTACCAGGTTTCACGTGTGCCAGCCTGAACACCATTCAAAACAGGGAGAATGGATTGAATGGCCCTATGGCAGGATTCAACGCTAAGCCTCTTGAGGCCATAAAAGTGAACAACTCTTGGATATGTTTATAGAAGATTTTGGTTTTGGCTCATATGGGCTAAAAAGGTAGGTAGGATCTCAAAATCCTGTCTATTGTTAAATGCAATCTAAAATTAAATCAGAATAATTTTTTATTATTTTAAAATTTCGTTTAAACAACTTTGCAAGCATTTTCTGATATTTTTCTAATATCTTCTCAACACTTCGAGAATCCTCAGGACTGCGAGATGTTCTACTTTGTATAATATGTGTCCTACAATGAACCTCTCTGGTGAGGAAGGCTGATTGTGGGAACACTGTCACTAGGGACTGCTGCAAATAACCTTGTTATGCCTATAGGTCATCAGGAGTCTTCTTACAGAATACCTTTTGCTTAAAAACCAAAATTCTCTAAAACTGAGCTACGTTGTGCAAATACATACAACTATCTGTTTCTGACACAATACAGGCTCCTTTGCCTGGTTAATGTCTGTCTATGGCTACTACTAAGCATCCATGTGAATAACCCTAGATATACAAATGAGCAGAAGGTGATCCGTTGGACTTGTCCTTCTTGGTGTGTTTGTTTTTATTTATCTTTGTTCTTGCGTCACAAATTTTCAGATTTCCTGTCCTAAGCCTGGGTTTTCTGGAGATTGTTTTTTGAAATACCAGATTTTGTAGGAGTCTATACCCTAAGGATCTGGACATATTTTTTTTTTTATCTCACAGATGTGGGTACAGGTCACCTGCTGCAGCTCAACAGACCTGAACTTGCATGTCTCATATCCCAGCAGAGTGGCCTAGACCTGGAAGTTTTTTGGAGACAAAAATGCAGGTACCTTTCTGATACTTCCTTCTTCATAAATTTTGCTGAAACTGGTGTTCTCCTGGTAACATTTGATGACAGAATATTCTAAACTGTCTTTATCCATGATCACTGATTTGAGATGAAGGTGTGATGACTCCTACACTTTGGGAGAAGAAGCACTGACATTGTTCCCATTTCAGTTTGAAAAGTAAATGTGAGTCATTTAGGAAGTCTCTGGTTTGAAATTCAGTGACCCTAAAAAGAAAACTAGTAAGTCCTTAATTGACAAAGTGCAGACAGTGGCACCACTGAACAGTGTGGATCGTTACATACACATGCAAACAGGCTAATTGCTAGAGCCACAGCTGTGGGTAGCTTATGGGAACTAGCTTGCATGCTTGCATTTGATTCATATTGCATCTTCTCACCACAAAGTCTAAGTCAAAATTATAGAATCATTCCATCTCTATGGAATTTTTCCCATTATTTTGCCCAGCACAGAATGTTTTACCAAAGTGCCTTCAGACATTTCACAAAGAGCAGTCAGAGAGATCTACTTATACAGTGAATTTTCCTTCATTTGCTCTTCCTGCATTTTCTGTGCATAGCATATTTCTTTGAATTTATTTGTCTCGTGACCTTTCTCCAGGTTGAAACGGCTACTGTGAATACTCCGTCTTTAAAATGTTCCTATTTGTTTTGACTGAACAAACACCTCAACCTTGATAGTTTCCCCTGCTGTGATTTGAAACTGTCCTTCCACACACATTCAAAAACCCCGCATTTCTACACTTGTTTTTGCCACACAACTTCACCCTCATTATAGAAAGAAAAAAAGCGAAACTAATTTTCTGAAATAATCCATACCTCTCCCTGGTCTTAACAACCTTTTTTTTTTTTTTTTCTGTCCTCTTGGTAAACATAGCTGTTTCCGTTGCCTTTTGGGCTGAGATACAAGTCAGTACCAGAGCTGCAAACAGAATGCAGAAATCCTACACATTTTTCGCCCGGTGGTGTAGCCAGAAAAAAAAAAAAAAAAAAATAAAAAATCATTAATCGACTTAACAGTCATAACAAATAGTGCATTTATGTTGGGAATCACATCACTTAAACTCTGAACTCTAAACAGTAAGGATACGAGCATAAACTTTAAATATAAAACTTTTAAAATATGTTTTCTGGGTCTCTCTCTCATTGAGACCTTTCCCAAGATCTTTAAAAGATCTCAGACAAGAAACGGTAATTGAATTTCCAGACCTGTCTTTATTACTTGAGCTAGAAAGAAATGTCCAGAGTGAAACGGTCCAACTTCGTGCCAGAAAGGATTCATAGCTAATATGGACCAGCTCTGCTTTTTGCTCCCCTGGAGAAAAGGGCCCTCTCACATTTATGCATTTAAAAGGAGTCTGATACTTGACCTTTAGAGATGTAACAAGTATTAGCATTAATTGCATTTGATCTGCAACAATTACATACTTGACTATTCAGAATTTAAAAAATAAAACTAAAAATGAGGGCCAAGACTAGGAGCAAAATGAGTATTAACGGCTTTTAATAATTTTAATTGTTATTGTTTTTAACATGACCTCTTTCTAAGCTAGAAATGTCTTCTCCAAACACATACTCAGTCTAACACTCTGGTAGTTTATTTTTTTAGCAAACCTGCTGCTATCCCAAAGTAGCAGAAACCTGTCTCCTTCTTTTTCCATCAGAGGTTTCCTAAGAGCTAGTAATTCATTTTGGACAGAAAAGACACCACCACCACCATTGGGGAAAAAAAGAAAGAAAAAAAAAAAAAGGGAATCTTGGTTGAGATGCATCTGTCTTTGACAGCCTGAAATTGAAAACACCTGGAAAATTTTAAGTGCGTGCATAAACATGCTTTTCTATGTATACAAAATAAATTCCTCCCACTTTTTTTTTTTTTTTTTTTTTTTTTTCCCCAGTAGTCTAGAATGATACACACAGGACATACAAGTGATTCATTATAATGCTCTATAGGTTCCTTCCTATATTGAGAAAAAAGCATCATTTCAGACTGTGAGCTTGTATTTCTACCTCATGAAGTTTGTAGTACATCCACTCTAGGGCAATACCCTGAAGGGGAATGGCTCTGATATTTTGGGTACTCTGTAGAACTGGACATCTGAATGGATTCTGAAATATGGCAGTGGAGTCCTATGTCAGCAGCTTCACATTCAAATTGTTTGCTAATATGGGAATTTCCTCATTCAGTCTCTAACCAAATCCTACAAGGCCTGGAGTCAGGTAGTATTTTTGGCTCAGACACCATCATTAGACCATGAAACAGAAACACCTTCAAGTTTAAAGTGTTGCTAAGTGTGGTTATACAGTTAAAATAATTCTGTAGATGGAATAGAAGTCAGAAGAGAATCTAATTTAGTCTCTCAAATCATTTTAATTCTGATTACATCTGGAGATACATCTTTATATTGGATGATGCCAATTTTATATGATTTTAAATATCCCTTGAGATTATGGATGGGCATAATTTGGGTTTCAAATCTATTTTTTTATCATATTCTTTACACCTTCTTTCATTTCCACCCTTAGATTAAGAATATACTTTGTTATGCTGTAAAGCCTTAAGAAATACATACTATAATTGTGGCAGAGAAATGTGGCATAAATTCTGGGCAGATAATGAAAGGCTGAACCTACAAGGTTTCTAGTCCACATCAATTTGTGCAACCTTTGCCTAATTCAAGTAAACTTCAAATAAACCCACTTCTTCAAGTTAAATGTAAACTTTGAACCTCTTAAAATTGCCTAGGAAAATTATTCTGGAAACTAATACTACATGATCCTCTATTTTAGGGGATTAATTTCACTGACCAATATCCAGGGATACGGCTTTTAATCTGCTATGCTCCAAGTCAAACAAAACTACAGCAAGAGTATTGCACTCACAACTACTTGAAGCTAGCACGATACGTTAAAAATATCTTCAAACTTCCTTCCTTTCCACCCACAGCTATGGGCCTGACTATAGTATCCTTAAATCCTGTCTGAATTTCTTTTAATTTTGCCAAAAGAACCAATTATGAAGCAATATTGAGTCACACTGTATATCTAGGGAAGCTGTAAAATATAATTGCATTTATGTGTTGACCCCTTGGTGAAAGAATGAGATCATATGTAACATGTCAATGATATCAAAACTTACAAACAAAGCACTAACAGAAACAGAGGTGGCAGTCAGATATTTTTTTTCCCCTTCTTGGATCAAGTTGTTCAAGCGACTAGAAAATGCATCTGGTCCTCTTTGGGAGATGCCTGAATTGTGCCTGAAAACCAGTTGTACTCCAGCCGTATTTGTAATCTGTTTATTTTTTTCTAACTTTGCCTGGTGAAAACTCTCTTTGCATTCTAAGATAATTTAACCTATGGAGAATGAATGCTTCTGGGGACAGTTGCAGGCAGGTGCCACGTAGAGACACAAACTGCCTGCTGACACTAAGGGGTTTGGTATCAGGTCTCAGCTTCAGTGCCCTGTTTCTAGTTGCCCAAAAGGAGATTCCATTCCAAAAGGCAAGTAAAGGGAAAACGAGGATGCTTGTGACTCAGCAGATAACAGTGCATGTTGCAGGAATTCCTGGCTGAGGAAACCAAGCCCATTCAGTCTTTGTGATGTCCTTAAACTGGAAGGAAAAAGAAGGATGTGTATCAGTACAAAGCCTTGTGTTTCTAACACTGTGCCTATAAACCGAAATTCTCTCAGAAGGAACAGGTCTGTTTTATATAAGTGAAAGAAGGACTATGACTCCTCAGCTTCCATACCAACACTTGCTCTTCCATTTTTGAAGGCCTTTTATTCCAGTTGCGGTGCTTTATTGCGCTCTGCCAGGTTTTGCAATTCAAATCCGCAAAAATTTTGAGGTCTATAATGGAGAATTGTAAGACTATAGAAACTAATTTCCTGGCTAAACAAGGGTTTTGAAGGGAATATTTTACCTAGTTATAGAACAAGTTTGCCATTCCATACACCACTGTTAAAAAAAAAGTCCTGGTCCTCCCCTAATGCATAGCTTGCTATTCAAAAGAGGACTGTACTTTTTGGGATCCAGTGAACTTTTTGTCCTCTTTCACTTCTTGTATATTCAGAAATCATCCTTAAACAGATCTCCCCAGCGAAGAGGCCTGTGTGAGAGCAACCTAAAACTGAACCCTGGAATGAAATGACATTTAAAATTAAATTACATATTTGTTTATAGAAATGTTGACTTATTAAATGCCTTAGGACTGCCAAAGTTCCCCTGTGTCGCTAAAATTATTTTAGAAAAATTGTGGTTGTATAACATCTCTTTGCTCCCATTTGTTCATGTCCAGCTTGGTCTGCCAGTAAAGCTCTCCCCGACCTCCTGCAGTCGCTGCTGCCCCTCGGACTTCATCTGTTGCTGCACTGATTGAGGAGCCCCCTGTTTCAAATAAAAGCGCAAGGCGGTGAGTGCGGAGTCGGAAGGAGCGTGACTTCTGGTGACAGACGTGGCACCAGAGGAATCTGTGTTAGTTTTGGCTGCAGTCACTTCCAGGCAGGAAAACAAGAGCTTGTTTTCTTCCTTCATCTCACAACCCCTGGCTTTCAGGGCAGGAATTTCATTATACTTCGGATGGGTGGAAAAGTTATAATGAAATGCCTGTGGCAGGTAGACAGGAAGTTTGCAATAGGCTATCAAGGCAGAAGCAGAAGAAAAAGGTTTAAAGAAAAACAAGATGTGTTTTAAAAAGCAGCACCTATTGTAGCTCAATCAGCACTCCCAGGGTTGATGGTTCTGCAGCCATCCCTGCTGTCGGGAGAGGAATGAGAAATCAGAAAGAGAGATTAGCTATGTCTGTCATGTGAAATACCAGGAAGAAATTGCTTTGTGTTCTCAAACCACAACATCAAATATTTGTTAAAATGAAAATGCTAGAAAAAGTGAATACAGGACTTGAGTCTCTTAAGGGATCTCTGTTAAAGTCTTCTAAACATACCTAACAGTTTGTAACTGTTAAACTCAGAGTGAGTCAGAATAGGACATGTACTTTTTATGAAAATGTGCAAACTTAACTTGATTTCTGTTTGAAAGCTGCTGGGAGGTTCTTGCCTTATGTTTATTTTAATTACTATTTTCTGCCCTTAGAAGGATCGTAACTTTTCTTTCAAGTCAAATAAGAGAGATTAAACTCTAGGATGAAAAAAAAAAAAAAAAAAAAAAAAGAGAAAAGAAAAAAAGAAAAGTAAAAGGGAAAAGCAATCAGGAGAACTTGTTTGAAAGTGAATGTTTCTGCATGTGCTCATATCTGAACTTGAGTAGGGAGCCAGGGCCTGGCTTGATGCTGTTTTATGTCACCATCCACACAGATAACCCTGCGGAGAAGAAGGAAGCTCTGCATCATCTGCTCTCTTAGCTCTTCATGAAGCACACTAGTGAGTTATTGGTTCTTCTGTGATCCCACTAATAGCCTACTAAAATAGGAAAAGTCCAAAAAAGAAACTTAGTCTTCATTTGACTTTAAGTATCATAGGATGATGCAATTTTTATCGCACGCCTACCCATCACAGGGGAGGTCTCTTCCATAACTGAAGGTCTGTAAGCCTCTGCTGAAATAAAATAATGATTGCATAGACATTTTGGATTGCAAACATTTCTAAGGGCAAATTTTATGTGACAAAGTTGTTGTTTGGGTTTTTTTGTTTTTTTTTTGTTTGTTTGTTTTTTTGTTGTTTTTTTTTTTAAATCAGATATCAGTTGTTTGAATTAGTAGTTTTGAAACCTGTAAAAAACCTGTGAGCCATTTAAATGTCAGCTGCCAGTTTTTATTAAAGCATGGGAAAACTTCTAAAAGTAGCTTACACATTTTAAATAGAAGTTAACTTCTGTGTCCTGTTCCATACAGACTGGATCATCACACCCTCATACGGTTAATCTCACAAAACCTAGGTTTCAAATTATGGATATGCTTTGTACTGTGTGCCTTACAGCTCTAAAATAGATTGCAGCCAGGCCAGCTGCCCATGTTTCTATCTAAACAAAAGTATAACAGCATCCTTACTTAAACAGCAGCTGAATTTTTCTCATCTTAACAATCTTCTGGATGTAAATTTGTTAATTTCTGTCTCTCCTTGAAATATTAATCGCTATCTATAAGTAGGAGTAAGATGGGTCTCTGTTACAGACACATAGTCCAGTAGGGCTAATATTTAGAGCTGTGTTTGAACTTGTTCATGTAAGTAATCCCTCCAAGGTCATCACCAAGGATAGGAATATGCTAACTGCATATGCTAACTGCAGAGTAAATGTGTTCTCACAAAGTATCTTCCCTTTCTGATTTGAATACACCTTTTTTAAATGCACTTTATGCTTTTACATTGAGAATCACTTCCACAAGTTTAAATACTCCTAACTGTAAATATAGTACTCAATTAGAAAAGGAATAATCATTACCCAAACTCTCATGGAGAATTAACCCTCTCAGCCTGAAATCTTTCACCTACTTTGTACTTTATATTAGACAGGTCCAAAATTTTTACTTAAAATGAATAATAATAATAAAAATGTAAAAGCCTTGCAATAACTTTTCTTCCAATACAGAAAAACAAATATTCCATAAATATCTGAATCTTCCTTCAACTTGATAGTCTAAAGAGGTTATTTCCAACAAACTTTCCTGTCTGCTTCTTTGCCTTTATTGCTCTACAGGGATAAGCTGGTTTACTTTTAGTAACTTTTACAATTGTTTAGTCTGAGTTCTTACGAAGTGATTCAGACTTAGGGAAACTGATTGAAACCAATGCTTTTTTTACTTTTCTTTTTTTTTTTCACAAAGCTTCCGAAAAGTCTTGTTGACCAGGAAATTTCTGAAGGGTTGGGTAAGGTTATGAAGTCAATAGCCTAAAGAGGAAACTGCTGCTGGCAGTTCTGGGTATATTGAGCAATTACATTTTCGAGTAATCCTTGTTTGTTTTTAGCTTTTATGGTAACCTTTCACGAGGCTTCATGTGGCTGGTGTTTCCTGTGTAGGGGCAAAACCTGGCTGAGAGATTTATTTTTGTTTTTAAAATTCTCTTCCTTTTTTTGGAATGGAAAGTAAATAATAATTACCTGTATAAGCACAATGATGCAGGAGTTCAATACTAGATTAGGGAAGTTTAGAGTACTCATGTGCATGGATATCAGGAACGCATATAATTTTAGTCTGTGGTGATGGGAATTTGGAAAACACTTTTCATTTTTCTCACACCCATTTCCTTTCATGATGTTCCTCGGGACTTGTTCATAAAGAAGTCCAGGCAAGATTTTCCTGAAGTCTCACAACATTTTAGTTCGAACTGAAGTTTGTGCTTGGCACTAATAAAGAATACTAGGATGGACACATTGCTATTCAGCAAGGTTACAAAGTCAGCCAGCCTCCAATATAAGAGAGATCCTGATTATACTTTTATCTACCAGTTTAAAATAATTTAAATTGTTTAAAAAGAATGAATTCTAATAGATTAACATTGAATAATTATTTCACTATTTGTGGATATTATCTCAACTAAAGACAGTCAGGAAGATATGGACAAAAAATACTTTAAATTCCCACACCAGTAGAAGCTGTTCTTCAGAATTCTGTTCTTCTGAATAAAGAAAATCAAGTCGTGTTAAATGAAAAATTAGACTTTGTAACGGGCATGTCCATCACTCTGATCTTTCAAAAACTCGTTAAGCTTATAAAATATGGAAAATGCATGGCTAAATTCTCTGCCTGGCTTTGAAAATGTTGCCTTGTAGCTTAGAAAGCACTGAAATGCGATGGTATTTCCATATGGAAAAGTTCTGTCACTGGTGAGGCCTTGCATCATTCATCACTTTCTTTCTTTCTGTGGAAAAGAAAAAGAAGTAAGGAGGGTTGATATGTCTGAATTGGAGGAAAGGATAAGTGTAACACCCCAAATAAGAAAGAGGCAGGACATATACTGATATAATATGTACTGTCTGTTATTTACGTATTGCCCATTAAATATATGCAGCCAAACTCAGTTCTAGAAGCAAGGAAAATGTTTTTAATTTTAAGTAAAAGAAATAGCATAGAAATCAAGGAGAAACAGTCAGTGACTCAAAAGAAAATATAACACCATTGAAAAGTGAATTGTCATTGGAAGAATTAAACTAACTGATGAAACACAGCTCTTGCAAGTGAGAAAATCCATCAGCCGGGATGACAGCCCAAATAATAATGCTTTCTGCCAGAGCAGGATTTGTCTCTAATTGGGGTCTAGTTTCTCTTGAATTCCATTCAAGACAGAAGTCAGAAAATATGGTAACTTGAACTCCCATTTTGGAGGTCAATGACATATCTTATCACCATCATGACAACTGCCTGAAAATGTCAGCCTGAAGTCCTGTAGGTAGGAATTCTGAAAAGTATTTCTAAACTGTGCTTCTGTCAAAACTTCTTCTCATTCTCTTCCTGGGAAAGGTATCCATCCTTTATTCCTTAGGGTTTATCTAACTAGTGATTAATACCCAGGGGAAAAAAATAAGAATCCCACAACTGATATTTTATACTGATGTTTCTGTCACTTCTTTAATTATTAAAATAATTTTAAACACAACTTTAAAAAATTTTCAAAAGCCTTGTCAAGCATTATCTGACCACCATAAGATACTAGTAAATATTCCAGCAGACCCTCTTGTGCAGTCTCATTTTCAAAATTATTAACATGTGGCCATGTTTGTCTCCAAAATGCCATAACTGGATCTGCTGAAGCTGGAAGTTTTGAACTGAATCAGCCCGGTACAGGGGCTGCACACTGGCAATAGAGAAGTGCCAGTCATCATTGGTAGAATGGCTGAATGGCATCATGAGCTGGCATGGTTTTCTTTAACAAAATCCATTCTCAATGTCCACACAAAAGGACTGGTGAGGTCATAAAAGGTGGTGAAGAAAAGATCATTTCCTCTGTGTACAATCTTTCCAGTTGCTCTCCCAATGCTTGCAACTCCCATAGAAACCAACAGGAGTTGCCTGATAGCTCAAGGAGCAGTGAGGGACTATTTAGGAGCTTATTTTTATCATATTTCCCTGCTTGAAAACAGACCCTTATCACATCGTGTTTTGAGAACAGTTTAGCAGAAAAATGCAGAAGAATACAGGGAGAGTCTGCTAGTGGAGATACGTTCCTAAGGATGGCAGAAAGTATTTGCTTGAGCCTCTTCTCTGAGTTAAAGGATTACAGGATTAATCAGTGCCTGCCTGCCTCAGAGGCCTGCTCTTCTCTGTCTGCTCATCTCCAATGCCAATTTCTATTTTACATGTGATTTCTACATCCTCTTTCTTGTAAGTGCCCATTGCTTTAAACTCTTTACCATTTCTCATTGTAGAAGATGCATGTTATGCAAGAGTCAAAACTGATCTCTGTATCTTCAGGTATGGGAAAGACTTACCAATACAGAGTGCCTAACTGCCATTATTTCCCAGTGAGACATTAGATTTTTTATGACAATCATCATTTTTCAAAGAGGAACTCGGTCAATGCAGGAGAGGGAATAAAACTACAGTTTATCAGTCTGCTGCGAATTATTTAATTTCATAAAATTTATGAAGTGGGGAAGCCTATTATCAAGCTTTCTTGATGCAAAACATGAGAAACATTTGCTAAATATAAGAGGTAATTTTTGGAGAGACTAGAGAAGAAATGAAATTTTACCAAGCACTGGAATGTCTTCCCTTTTTTTGAGGTATCTGGAATGAGGTCATTGGCAACGTTCACCATGTTCTCAACCACAGGTGTTTTCTTGCCATTTATATGCGGGAGGAATTGTGTAGAAAACTGCCATTATCTGAAAACTGAATGGATTGACATTCTTGCTTTCAAAGCTGTCTGCTGCCTAAGCCATTACTGTAATCCGCCTGTATGTCAAATTCAGGGATTGTGTTATAATTTCTTTAGATATATTGAGATGCCGGAGACTGTGCAAAAGTCTCCTTATTTTGCCAAAGTAAATGAATGAAGAGAAATACCCAAGGGTAAGGGGTGAACGGAACAGCTGTGATGGCTTCACTTCGCATTTTCTCTGCCTTGTACGTAAGTGCCACCTAAGAGGTATAGTTTGAGCATTGTTATACTTCACCAATAGTCAGCAATAGAAAAGTCTCTTTTAGTAGGGTGGGCAGCTGAATTTAAGTCATACCAACCCTAGGGCTGCTGCAAATTGCAAGATGTTGAACTCAGAATAATTTATAAGACTCTTTTTGAGTTGAGGCATACAGATCAAGTGTAACATCACTTGAAAAGAGAATCGCAGTTTCATCTTTGTAATCTTGCTTTTCTACCCTTTCCACCTTAATAAAATGGGTTTTTTTTTCTGCTGCAAAACACAAAAGAGGAGGAGAAAAAAAAGAAGTTGCCAACTGGCTGATTTCCAATATACATGGCTATAACTGAATAGAGAATCAGCCCAGTATTTGGCTTTGTTTAGAAACACAGGCTCTTGTCCAGGTCCCATTAAGACTGATGAAAAATGTACTTCATTGATTTTTCTGACAGTGGATTGAACCCACTAAGAAACATGAGTTTTTTCTCAGGGTAGTGCAGTTTGTGTAAACTGGAAAGGATATAAACATTTGTAGACAAAAAGAATATGTTTTCCCAAATTTTATATGAATTCAAACCAAACAAATTTATTCAAAATTAATTAAAAAATGCTTGTTCACAGTCATGTTTTACTCAGTAACATGACTGGAGGTGTATAATGTGTCTCTTGGTTATTCATCAAGAGGCACAGAAAAGTATTCGCAAAGGCAGGGATTATATTCCCAACATATCGTCACTGTGGCTGCATTAAGTTGAAAGAGAAAAACTATTAGCTGTGGTAGACTTCTAATAGATTATTCCCATCCTACAGTCTCAGGGGAAACACATAAAGAACTGTTAGTTTCTTTTACTGACACTAAGTGGCTAATGTGAAGTTAACTCAAAATGACTGTTTTGCTCTGGGGGAAGACTGGCTGCACATTTCTCATTTAGTGTACCAGAGGGGTTGAATTTGCCTTGCATTCACAGTTTGAGCTTGCAGGATGTACCAGGATCTATGTGTGTGACTGCTGTGCTGGGAAATGACTTCCCTCCTGGAGGAACCAAGGTTGAGGTCACCTATCAGAGTGATCTTGACTCATCCCACTTGCAACACTACCTCTTCATGCATGTGTAGTACGTGCCTATGGTCAGGTATTTCCACAAATTCAATTTTCGGTAAAGACATCGTGCATATACCACATGCACCACCTAAGACCATACAGAATTCCAACACTTCAAAAACTTTTTCCTTCTGCTTTCTCTGCATCACTTAGCAATGACAGTGCAATCCTACTGCCCCTTAAAACAGGGTTGGACTTTCAGCCACCAGAGAGGAATAACGTGTCTAAAGAACGCTTCCAGTTAGCATCAGTTTAACAGAGAAGACCAAATCTCAATGTAGTCCATGCCCATGAATGGAGATTGATACTTGTCCATATTTAAGGAAATGCCCCAGTTCCTTAAATAGATGCATTAGGGGAAAGGTAAGATTTTAACTTTTTTTCTTCAACAATACGATGTTCTTACGACACGCTGAGTATAACATCTTCTGAAGAATTTACACTTACTGAAGCACTGAAAACAAGGTGAGTCTCATGGAAGTTCTGAGGAGATTTTAGTAGAGAAAATGCTAACAGTAACTTCACTGCTAGCTCATCTCAGAAAAAAACAAACAACCAAAAAACTAACAGCCAAACACAAACTTCTCAGGGACTCCTCTATCCCCATTGATATGGACAGCCACAGCTGTCAAGTCAAGGGGAAACAGGGCAGGTATAAGGGTAAGGGGGTCTGTTTATATTCCAGGGTCCTTTTCTTTTCCTTTTTTTTCTCTTTTTCCCTTTCTTCTCCTTTTTTTCCTCTTTTTTTTTTTTTTCTTCCCTTCNGTTATTGTTTGGGGTTTTTTCCCTCTTCTTTGTTTATTGTCTAAACTACATCCCATCCAGGTTCAAGTTTATTCAGGAGATGAGAAAACCTGACCTCACTTCTGAGCTGAATTAGCTGCTGGGATATATAAGCATTGCAATGATGCCCCACAGCAAAGTCAAACAGCTTAGCTTTCTGTGGCTTTGCCCTGAGACAGAGGAAGGAAGAAGTGTTTTCAGAACTAGGAATCATCTCTTGCTAAAAATCAGTGGCCAGCAGCACTGTGTCCCAGCAGATGTGTATGGGAGATGCCTGGGAGGAATGAGCTTGAGCTGCTTTGGATGGCTGGATCTCCTTCCATGCAATTGCCATATGGTTAGACTAGACCAAGGTTCAGGCCAGGTTTGGTTGCTTTGTCAATCAAAGCTCAAACAAAACTCATATTTGGAGTGAATAATATTTAAACATCAGTGGCTAGTTTTATGGAAAAAAACTTCACAAAATAACATTTTAAAAAGAAAGACCTTTTATGTGGTTTATTTTCTAGTTAGGCTAATAGAAGGTTTTGACCACACTTCTTTGCACCATTGTGTTTGCATTTGTTTGGTTTTTCCCACTTTAATAACAAAACTGCTGCTCTGAACTTGTAAATAGCTGACTGGCAGCGAAGTTGTTTCAAAAGACAAGAAAAAGAACAATAAAAAAATCCTTTAATCCCCACTGCAAATGATATTCCATAACTAGAGCTCAAAATCCTGGTTCACATGAACTAAAATGTAATTTTTTTGTTAACTGTGACTGAGCAAGGACTGTCTATGCTTTTGAATTAGTCAGCAGGCCTCTTTTTGTTTGGTTTGTTAGGAAAGTTCACTGAAGGATTTCAGAGATAATTGTAAAGTCACATAGAGAATTATCAGTTGTATGTGGATTTTTCATTCTTAGTAAATCACAATGAGCATCTCAAGATTTCTATGTTGTTGTGATTTGTATCTCTGTAAAGTTCTAAGCCAAGGTACTTATTAGAGGGAAATGTTCCATTAATTTTAATGTCTTTTATAATGTAAACAGCAGAGTTAAACATATTGCAGTAGTCTTAAATCTGTTTTATGCAAAAAGCCCTGTACCTGAAGTAGATTTAAAAAGAACATAAAAATAAAAGGAAGTCACTCTATCAGGATGTCACTGATGTGGAAATTCAGAGAATCTCCTGATTATCAATATTTGTGGTAGTTACCCACAAATGTACAGAAAGAAGAGGAGAGAAGAGGCCTAAATAACAATGCCAGAACTGTCAACCTGATGTCAGTTCAATTTTATTAAATTATCATGAACAGAGAGGAAAGGACGTCTGTGAAATTCTAGTAAGGGAAAGGGCAAAACATATTTGTTTCATCAAATTGTATACCCCTAAAAGATGAGGTGCTAAGAAGCATACAGTCTGTGCTTGTCAAAACACACCAAGTCAACCATTCTTTGACAGTGCAGACAGCCTACTCTGTAAATGAGTAAAGTAAGTGTGAGATAATTTGACTTTAGTTAGGCTAGAGTTTGTTACCTACCACAGCATAAGCAAACAAGGAAACATAGTCTAGTTTGAACCTTATAAGTGCTAATTTAACCTCCTTATCATCTGTTCTTAGCTCAGTGTAACACCACAATTTGTTCCCTCTTTCTCAGGCAGCATCCCTGGTGCCCAGTGCACTTCAATCACCATTCAACTAGGAAATTCTCTAGCTTGAGACTGCCAGCCTAAACATCTAACCAAAGTGGTGTTTCTCATCTCCTTTATGCCAGTTGTCTAAAACTGTTTTATCTAGAGGCCCTTAATTCCAACCAAGGCTTCACTGATGAGCCCACCCAGGCAGTTTCGAACTGAGTCCCCTGCGCTGGCAATGGGTGAGAGAGCCCTGACATCTCCCACATGCTCTACGTTAGTGTCCAGGCCCTTGTGCAAGAATTGGAGAATAGGATTGGACAGTAATTGTTAAGATTAGATTAGAGAGTGTGCTGAAAGTCTGGACTGGGAAACTCCATAATAGGAATTGAGTGAGGAATATAGTGAGACCATGGTGACTAAAGCAGAGACTAAAGTAAGGATAGTTTGTGTAGTAGACAAGGTATAATCTGGACTCAAGCAGACCAGAAGTCTATCTGGGAGTAGGGATAGGAACAGTATCTGAGATGTGGCGATGCAGAAGCAGCTGCAAAGGCTGGAAACAACTCTGCACAGTTAGTGGCTTTGCATCTCACCATACTACAGCATGCTGCTGTAGAGAACTATGGCAAGACACTCGATGGGAGGCTGCATGGTGAAAAAATGTCATCCGTGATCTGTCTTCTTGAGTTTCACGGCTGACACATAAATTGAGGAGTGTAATTCATGGAATCACAGAATTGTCATAGTTGGAAGGGACCTCTAGAGGTCATCCAGTCCAACTCCCCTGCTAAACCAGGGGTGCCTAGAATACATTACTCAGGATTGTATCCAGGCGCATCTGGAAAATCTCCAGAGAAGAGGACTCCTCAACTTCCCTGGGCAGCCTGTTCCAGTGCTCTGTCACCCTCACCGTAAAGAAGTTCTTTCTCATATTCAAATGGAACTTCCTATGTATGCTATCACTTCCATAGCAGGAAACATCACCCTCAGCATCTGGCCCATTAAGTGGCCAGTAAGTGAGTCAACAGAAAAGGGGCTTCCCAGGATGTTAGGGAAAGTTGATGTGATTTATAGATGCTGTAACGCCCATTAGAGATTGACAAATAGACTTCTGCCATCATTACTGCTAAGAGACTTATATAAAGAATATAATGGCTGTCCCTAGTGTCACTGTACAGTGCACTGGCATCTTCACTCAGTTCCTCATGTTGGTATATGCTACCATGACTTGGTCTCAATTTCTGGTTCACACACCCGCCACAAAGAAATTGACCAGGTCCTTTTTTAATCTCGGTAGTGGCCTTTTGCTGGTCATCTGGCCTTCCTGCAGAGAGGGACTCTGATGAGACAAAGCAGTTTCTGGAGTCTGGTCTCTGAGAGTTACTCAAGGCATCTTCACAGTCACATTCTTCTAGATGTTGGACTGGAAACCAGAAATAGTTGCTGTCTGGTCTGTCTTCAGGCAGATTGTCTTTACTGGAAGACTATATGCTTGGATCCAGGCACTGGCATGCTAACCTAAGATCTTTCTTCACAAACTGTTATTGGGCAGACAAGGCATTAAGCAGGGAAAGATTTGGATAAAGATTGGAAAACCACTTCTTGCAAGCCTGAGTGTTTTTTGGAAATTATTAAATGAGGAAAATGGGGAAAAACAGGAAAAACTGTTTCTGTGCACACTGGGGAAAATGCCTATGCATGTATACATGTCGCTAAAGGAAAACAATGATCCTGGGATCTCTGGCTCTTATTTACCCTGTTCTTCTGCCCTACGGCAGCAGGAATTTAGTCCTTGGAGCTGAGCCATCATGCTACACTTGACAGCTGTGACAGCCCCTCTCAGACTATTTCTCTGCAGTCTAACAGTTCCTCTGTGCACAAAGTCTGCCCCATAGTCCTCTTTTTCTAATCTTGGAGGGGCAGGGCAGCAGTGGCCTTGATATATCCCTTGTTCTAATATAGGAAGGCCTAAGTACTTTCACAACAGTATTAAGAAATCCCATGAGTTGAAAATGGTTGGAGTCTGGAAAGGTATTCAGATAAAATGTTAACATCTGCTGGTTCTGTTCATTCTTTTCCCCAGGCATCTGCTGGTGACCACTGCTGCAAACCAAATGTTATGCTACGAGTTCCTGTGCTCTGAAGTAGCATGGCTGCTTTTATGCTGTCACTTAGCAATCGTCATCAAATATTTAATGACTGCATGGTCTTCATACAAACAGTACTGCAGTTATATTGCATACAGAATAATAGGGTGGTACTTTGACAGAGTATGTCAGTCTGGGGAGGCAAACCCCAGTCCTAGTCCTTTAGATGTTCAAAATGGACTATTTCCAATGAGTTTCGCATTCAGAGTAACTGCAGGATCTATGATTTTATTCAAGATAAGCACTAACATAAAACACAGATCTTAATCAAGGCATTTCAAATCACACTTAGGGACATGAATAGTTCAACTAAAGGTAATGGCTCTGCTGATTGGCGTAAGTTGATATCATAGTTAACCCACGTAAAAGCAAAAATATAAAAATAATCAGATATAATATGAAAAGGAGAATGTAATTTTTTTTTAATAACCAGGTTGTTTCCAGCATAAACATAGTTCTTTCTAGCAGCACTGACATCATATCCAGTAGCACGTACGAGTGTCTCTTAGTTCAAGGCAGGAAGAGTAGTGTCTTAGAGGAGAAAAAATTATGCTAAAGATGCAACAAAAGGTCAGTGCATTCTTTAACACCATATGACCATAAATGCAACAACCTCTGGCATCTCTGTTTACAGTTAGACATTAAAAAAAAAAAAAAAAAAGCTTTCCCCACAGCTTTCTGAACTTTTATTGCTAAGTTTATTTTTAATGTTAATGTTAATACAACGTATGTACATTTCAGGCATGATGTGTAAAATCCTTGTTTCCATAATGACTGTCATTGTATGATGAATGGGATTTCTACAGGGATTTCTGAGTAATATTATTTTTTTTAATTTCTATTTTGTCAATTGTGAATTGTTTTTATAATTTCTGAGAAACCAGATAGTGTAATAGCAAAGCACTAAGTATTTAATTATGACTACTCTGCAGCATGTTTTTCAAACTAGGAGGAGAAGGCCTTTCTTGGATGCTTAATTGCATTCAAACCTGTCAGAAGTATGTTCAGTCAAGAGGGTATAGCGGTGATTGCTCCAACCCTTAATTTTCTTCAGCATTCCCCATTTTTGCAAAGTATCTCCTTAAATAGTGTGTCACATGCCTGTGGTTGTGCCTCAGGCACCTACCGTTTCTTGACGAGTGCTTTCATCCTCCAGGACTTCCACTGCTGTATACATAGTGGTTCTTCTACACTTTACAGTCTTCCTTTCACTCCTTACCAAAGAATCGGCAGTCAGCCATCAACAGTTCGTCAGGTTTTCTGAAAGGAAAATAGCAGAATTTTAATTTCAGGATAAATGTAATAATGCCTTGTTGGATCTTCTAAGGCAGATCCTTTAACCTGCATGAATCCTTTACACTGGTGTTAAGTGTGAAAATACATTCTCCTGGAAACTGCATTTATATATGTCCCCTTTCCGAATTGCTACATCTGGGTGAGAAAAGAGATCCTGAAGTTATTATAGCACAAATGTAGAGAATATCATTTTTTTTTAGACTAAGAACCAAATTAAACCCTTATACCGAGATTCTGCTGAAGTAACTGTCTGAAAGGCTAAAAGGTTCTGTTCTCTTTAGGTAGCAGGCACACAGTGGATTTGGGGGATCACGTTCAATTTGGGGTTGAAGTCTGGGATAGGTACAATTCCTTATAACTCCATGACAGTGTTCTAGAAGTGTTCAGAAGACTGCAGCTGAGCATCTTGTGTGTTCTAAGAAATTTGCCCTGCAGGTCTTCGGCACCATATGTCTAGCAGGTAGATGACAGCTGTTCAGACTGAGCGCAAATCAAGAAGAATTTAAGTAAAGAGCAGCTACTACAGTAAAGCACATCAACAGTGGGATTTAGTAAGAATGCAGGCACCATAGTGGGCAAAAAGGAAATTTGAATCTGACATGGCAGGTTGTCCTCACTTCTCTCCTCAGGAACATCCAGGTATGTTTCCAACAGTCAGGAGGAAGCCTGAATCGTACTTAAAACTCATCAACTGGAATTGCCTTGACTTGCACAACAAGGCATGTGTCTTTTCCTTTCTTTTTATTATGTAAGTAGAGCAAATAAAGACAGGTACTTAATTCTGTGCAGCACTTTGCATGCAAGAAGTGCCTTTGGAAGGTGTTTATGTTGCAGAAAGTACAGAATGTGTTGTTGAATGACATTTCAATGGTGTCTTCCTGATTCTTTTCAACGTACACCACAACGTACACTGTTTACTGTTTTGGACAGGAAACTATGGCTGCAGTATAGCTATTATGAGGTATGGAGTTCATGCCTGTAGCATGTTGATAACAATTACTAATCATTCAGTAACTCTTCCCAAGTCACTTACGTCTACCATTTATGCATGAACAAACACTGCCTCTAAGAACTTTAAAGCTGACAGGCTAATCCTATTCACCACTGACTTGTACCTCAACTTTTAAATGACAGTATAATCCACAAAAGAAATTAGGCTGGCACTAAATGTGTTCAGCCAATTAATTACACAGTCATACAGCTTTATTGAAACATAGGAATTAAATGCAAACATACAGTTAAATGTGGATGTACAGAAATAGATTTCTTTTGATTTAATTATTTTTTCTCCAAAATGGGTGTAACCATCTTTCTGAACTTTCTGAAAGATTATCTTACAGGTAGAAAATGAGCCTGAGTAATTATAAAGAGAAGTTTAGTTGGGTCTTTTAACACTATTATATGATTATGTACAAAACTTTCTTTTAAGCTACTATGCTGACTGTGGGTGTAAAAGGTGCAAAAAGAGTTTAAAGTTACTTCCATGTCACTACTAAAATACTCCAACACAAGAGGTGTCTCAGTTGAGAGCACTTTTTTTGACAGTTAATACATTTCTCAGGTTGATTAAGCTGTCTTTTAGGAACACGCACAATATCACATAGCAGTATTGTTAATACTAAGTCCTAGACTTATTTGCATAGTAAGAAGAACTATGAATTTAATCACTTTGGAGTCTGTTTTTTAGGTTGAAACCTCTATAAGGTTTTTTTACCCACTGATACCGGCAATGCAAATTCTACTGGCTTCAGTGACCTGGGATTAAATTTTAATCTCTTTGGCAACGATATTAGAGAACAGTAAAATCAACTACTATTCACGTACTTCTCCCTCCTTGGTCTTGCCATACAACATGTGGATATCTGTATTCTACTTCAGTTCTGCTTTCCATATTGATCAATCCTTTCATGGATTACAGAATATGCAGTCTATTCTGTTATTCTTTTTTTCAGCCTTGAGGTCATTGCTACAGTACATTCATTTTAGTAATAAGAAAGCAGGGGGGGAAAATCTTGAAGTCATATACACAGCTCAACAGTGCTTTGCATGTGGAGATCTGTCAGCAAAGGCATAACTACATAGGAAATTCAAGTAATAAAATGCAGAAGTGTGCTGCTTTGGACTGGGACAGAGATGATTTTCTTCACAGCAGCTAGTATGGGGCTGTGTTCTGGATTTGTGCTGAAAACAGTGTTGATAATACAGGGATGTTTTCATTATTGCTTAACAGACCTTACATGGAGTCAAGGGCTTTTCTGCTCCTCACACCACCCCACCAGCGAGTGGGCTGGGGGTGCACAAGAATCTGGGAGGGTACACAGGTGAGACAGCTGACCCCAACTGGCTAAAGGGATATTCCATACCATATGATGCCACGTTCAGCACATAAATCTTGGGGAAGAAGGAAGGGAAGGACATTCGGAGTGATGGTATTTTATCTTTCCAAGTGATCGTTACACGTGATGCTGCCCTGCACTCCTGGAGATGGTTGAACACCTGCCTGCCTATGGGAAGTAGTGAATTAATTCCTTGTTTTCCTTTGCTGATGTGCATGGCTTTTACTTTACCTATTAAATTGTCTTTACTTCAACCCACAAGTTTCCTCACTTTCACTCTTCGAAGTTCTCTGTCCCACCCAGCAGAGTGAGCGAGCATCTGCACAGTACTTATTTGCTGGCTGGATTTAAAACATGACAAGAAGCCAGAAAAGAACATATGTTTTGGACATCTTGTATGATCCCAATTTTGTGTATATCTGTGACAGCAATAAGACACGTGGCTGCTTTCCATGAAGTACAAGCATTACTAATATAATTTTGTCTGTTATGATCAATATATGCCATTGTTGTTCTGACAATCTATTTATCTATCAGATACATAAAGCATGATACAGCTCAGGATTATTATACTTACCAGCAGTACCATGTTTGAAGGGGCACACATTTCTAATTGTTTTCTTGTTTAATTGTAATAAATGAGGCACTTTATTGTGCATGCAGCTCTCTTACAAGTCTTCATTTTAGAGGCTCCACCAAAGCGTAATAGTCTGAATTTGCCAGTACTCAGATTAACCCCGTAAGGATCATCTGTCACACTCAGTATCTGTAAAGGAGAGAGAGATGAGGGAACTGGAACATTAAGGAGGACAGACTATAATTTTCTTCATCTGATGGTTCATTTGTTTGTTATTTTGTTTGCTACTGGGTTTGTTAGTTTAAGTTCCTGTATTTCAAAATGGAATGAAAATCACTAGTTTTTCAGAAGGAAGGAAATCAGGTACTTACTGTAGTTCTTGTCATTGCTACCAGGTGGGAAGAAACCTTTTCTACCAAAACCCTATTTTGTCCCTATGTCCTACCTCATACAATGACCTAAGTATATATACCCCTATACAATAGTACAAAAGACAAATGAAGAGCTTTCAGATCCTTTAGAAACAGGTCTTCCTTAGGAACCCTGTAAAACTCTACACCTTCTGGATGATCACCAAAGCAATCAAGGTGTTAACAGATGATTGAAATCAAAACCATCTGTAATTACAAAGGTTGCAGGACAATAAATCCTTTCTAAAATGGTGTTTTCTAATTGTGTGAATTAATTCAACTCACTTATAAGAAAAACAGTTTGGTAAGCATTGAAACTAATGAAATCTGATTTCTAATTGATGGTGTTCTTGTGGCTGCCTGGCTTTTAAACTAAATTAATCTGAAAGCTAAGGCATAGGTTCTTCCGTTGCTAGAAATTTAAAAGTAAGTATTTGCTTTCCTGAAAAAAAGCTTGGTAAAGGCTTTAATAAAATTTTGTCAGCTATTTGACATTTGAAGTTATGCTTTTCAGTCATAATTCCTCCTCTAGGAAAGCAGATACTTTATTAATTAAATATGTTTGTGTTTAAAGAACTTGTAATAGCTTTCTCCCAGGTGGGTTTTCTGACATATAGTAATCACTCATGCCAGTCTGCTTTCTTTCTCGCTTCTTCTCCTTCGGCAGGGACATTAGGTCAATCTGTCTTACCAGCCAGCTGTCTTTACAAAACACACAGGACTTAAAATCTGTAAGCTCTTAGCTTATTTATTTATTTAAATGAGGTATCGATCAGTTGAAAAAAATCAGAAGTTTGCAACAGGAAGGTCAGGAATGTTGCTCAGAAGGTGGAGCTGAGGGTACCCGATTTTTAGGTATTATAGACTCCACACACGGCTTGCTACATGCCATTGACATGCTCACCGGGTCATGTTCCCACTTACTTCTCATTTGCCAAAGAGGTGACTTCCTTCACGTTTTTATCTGTCATTGTATTATAGTCCAAACTCCAACAGAGCTTCACAAAGAAGCACGATGATGATTACAGGACATTGGGGAAAGTGTACATTAACGTATTGCACTTAATAATTTCATCCATTCTGAAGAATAAAAAGCCTTCTTCAGGTGCCACTGCTCCTTTATCTTACTGCAGAATGAAGCTCTGGCAATGTGTATGTCCTGGGTTGAGAGGCCCGGGACTAACTTTTCTTCTGATGTTGCGAAAATTCCACTTTTGGAGGACTCTAGTGTCTGAATTCATGAAAATATTGACTTTACGGCCAGCCGAGCTCTGTGAGATTCAAGGTCTCTGTGTTTTCGAGCCTTGCCAGGTGCAGGGATGAGGAGGAGCAAGGCCTGGGCATTTGACCCAAGCTGGCCAACAGGATTATTTCATACCACGAATGTCATATTCAATATAAATTAGAAAAGTTTGCTGCGTAGTGGGCTCTCCCTTGATGGCGGTGACCCAGACAACTTCTTGCCCCGGTGCCGGACCCCTGAGGCCTCCCTTTCTTCTCAAAGCCATTGCATTCACAGTGTCCGACATTTGCTGCCCCTGCTGGGAGTGCACAGCTTCTGCTGATAGAATTGGCTGAGTATAATTCTTGTAAATCTTATATCAGTGTCAGTATTAATATTGGATCTTTAGTATTATTGTTAGTTATTTAATCTTATTCTATCAAATCTATTTACATTTCAACCCTCCTGTTTCCTTGTGTTCCCCGATTCCCCTTTCCTGGGTGGGAAGGGGCCACTGGGGGACAGAATAATTGTCTACATGACAATAAATTGTTAAGGGTTTTCTCAAACCATAACAGTGTACTACAAGTGATAAGAAATAAGCCTGGAAGATCAAGGAGATTAGGGAAGGGTTATGATTTTCAGTGACTTGGTCACTAAAAAGAATGGTGTGATGTCCCTCAGGGCGCAGCTCTGGGGTCAGTCAATGATCTGGATAAGGATATTGAGTGCACCCTCAGTAAATTTGCAGGTGACACCAAACTAGGTGGGAGTGTCAATCTGCTTGAGGGTAGGAAAGCTCTACAGAGGGACCTTGACAGGTTGGATCAATGGGCCAAGGCCAATGGGATGAGGTTTAATAGGGCCAAGTGCCGGGGCCTGCATTTCAGTCACAAGAACCCCAGGCAACATTAAAGGCTTGGGGAGCAGTGGCTGGAAAGCTGCCTAGAAGTAAAGCACCTGGGGGTATTGGTAGAGGTGGACAGTTGGCTCAACATGAGCCAGCAGTGTGCCCAGGTGGCCAAGATGGCCAACAACATCCTGGCCTGTATCAGGAATAGTGTGGCCAGCGGGAATAGAGAAGTGATGGTGCCTCTGTACTTGGCACTGGTGAGGCCTCACCTCGAGTACTGTGTTCAGTTCTGGGCCCCTCACTACAAGAAGGATACTAAAGTGTTGGAGCATGTCCACTGGGCCCCTCACTACAAGAAGGATACTAAAGTGTTGGAGCATGTCCAGAGGAGAGCTACCAAGCTGATGAAGGGTCTAGAGAACAAGTCATATGAGGAGGGCCTGAGGGAACTAGGCATGTTTAATTTGGAGAAGAGGAGGCTGAAGGAAGACCTCATTGCCCTCTACAACTACCTGAAAGAGGGTTGTAGAGAGGTGGGTGTTGGCCTTTCCTCCCAAATGAATGATGACTGGATCAGAGGAAATGGTCTGAAAATGCAACAGGGGAGGCTTAGATTAGATATTAGGAAGAATTCCTTCACTGAGAGGTTGGTCAGGCACTGGAGTGGCCTGCCCAGGTTGTTGAGTCACCAGGCCTGGAGGTATTTAAGAAACATGTAGACATGGCACTTCAGGGCATGTTCTAGAGCCCAACATTGTTGGGTTAGTTGATTTGTTCTGCAGGCTTTTTTTAGTGTGTGTATGGTTGGACTCAATGATATCAGAGGTCCCTTCCAAACACGAGGATTCTGTGATTCTGTAATGTGAGACAAATGGGAGAGGAAGCCTTTGGACTACAATGGGAGGGTGAGCATTTTCTAACCTAAGACTACTCAGCTCTATAATGATGTCTGTCCATTTCCAAAATTTAGGCCAAATAGCTGAAGGAAGCAAGAAGTTCAGCATGTACCTGTATTTCTCTAAGTGTGAGGTACAGGGACATACAGAAATATGTATGAAATTTCCATCCCTTTATTTATAATGCAGCTAAGGCTATAGGAATTGGAAAACCAACATGCTTAGTAACAAGGATATGTGCCTATCTACAAAAACAAACCTTCTCACTTTTTCACAGGGAAAGCCTGCTATTTTAAATGAAACTGTGGCCTTTGTAAACAGACTCTTCCCAGCACTCCTGTAGGCATCCTTCAGGTACTGAAAGGCTGCTAGAAGGTCTCCCCGGAACCTTCTCTTCTCCAGGCTGAACAACCCCAGCTCCCTCAGCCTGTCCTCAAAGGAGAGGTGCTCCATCCCCCTGATCATCTTCGTGGCCCTCCGCTGGACCTGTTCCAACAGTTCAATGTCCTTTCTATGTCCCTCTGGTGCATTGACAACACCACTGTCATCTGCAGCCAAGTGGCCAGAACTTGCTCCTCCTTGCTCCTTCACCTGGCGAGCTGGAAAACACCCAGACCTGGAACCCCGCGTACCAGAGCTGGCTAGAAAGTCAGCACTTCCACTAATTTGGTCACTGGAGTCATAGAATCATAGAATGGTTAGAGTTGGAAGGGATCATAAAGATCATCAAGTTCCAACCCCCCTGCCATGGGCAGGGACACCTCTCCCTAGAGCAGGTTGCTCAAAGCCCCATACAGCCTGGCCTTAAACACTTCCAGGGATGGGGTATCAAAGGGATGGGGATAAGTCTTCTAAAAACACAGTTCCTCTTCTGCCCAAGGCGGGTGGGGGCGGGTGGGGAGAAGCCGGAGTGCTGTGAGGGGCAGAGCGGTGTGATGCTCTCCGTTCCCCCTCCACCTACCCACCCTGCCGCCGCCGGGGCGGCCGCTCCCGCAGCGGCCGCGTGCGGGCGCGGAGCCGGGACANGCCGGGGCCGGCGGGAGGCCGCGGGCCGGGGCGGCGGGGACAACCCTGCCGGCGTTACCGGCCCCGCTGGGCTGTGGAGGGGTCTGCTCCCGGGATGGGCTGGAGCATCCCGGTGCCTCCCGGAGGGGGG
>VXBW01003984.1:974710-1028361 GCA_013400375.1 Thinocorus orbignyianus
GTAGGGGGCTGCGCCGCCGCCGAGAGGGGCTGGGGTCTCAGCGGGGAGGAAAGGGGAACCGCTGCTTTCTGCCCGCCCCGGGTGGCCATATGCCCTGCCGGCCCTGATCGCCGGGGGAGAAGGGCAGGGGGAAGCCGCGGCGGAGNTAAAAATTAAGATAAAAATGGAAAAAGCAGCTAGTGCCGGGGTTCCCACTGGCCTCGGGAGAGCGCCTGGGGAGGACCTGTGGGATGGGAAGCAGGTGGAGGATGCCCAGGGTGTCCTGCAAGGGCAGAAGGGACCGTCCCTGGAGGAGCACAGGCTGGGCCCCGGGCCCGTGGGGTACGCGCTGTTACCCATCAGAAGTTGAAATATTAAACTGGAAGCACAGTGTTATGGATTATGTTTAGTCATCTTTGCAAGGCCCTTTCAGTGCTGGCTCCCCAGAGAGAAGAGTCTGTGCAAAATAGTCGTTTATGTTTAAATTCTGTAGATAAAGTTAAATTGGGGAGCCTTTTGCTTAACTAGTGTTGAAATGATTGCTGTTTTGTCTGTGCAAGGTCACAGGGAGCTTTCAGTTCTCTACCTTGATATATGACTGGTTGGTCACATTTAACCCTATTTGATGGAATTTAATCATGTTGATACATGGTATTTTGTTTCTGTTTCCAAGTTTCTGAGGATTTTGAGGTAGGGCAGCCTTTGAAGGTCATCATGTTTATTTCTTACACACACTGGAGCAAACTTGGACTTAAGTCTGTTCCTCACTGTAGTATTCTTAACTGTGGGAAGCTGCTTGACTTTTGGAAAATTGCCTGAGTTGGTTCAGAGGCAACCACCCTCAGCAGACTCTATCCCAGGACAACTAAGATCAAGCTTTTTATTAAAAACAGCTTTTTGCTTATTTACTTCTTGTAGGTATGTGTTCCGATTTGATATATCTAGCTCTACTGACATGAAACTCTTTCTTTTCTTTTGCAGCAGACAGAAGTTCTCTGAAGTGTAATTCTCAAGATGAAGTTCTTACTAGCAGTTTTCTTTTTCGTCTTGTTCTCCATATGTGTTGAAGAAGTCTATTCCAAAGAGAAATCTTCAAAGAAAGGAAAGGGGAAAAAGAAGCAGTACCTATGCCCATCGTATGTTCCTTGTTTCCTTTATGCTTTTGTTTGATGATAATACCATATTTAAACAGTGGAAATTATGTGGCAATTGAAATAGAAGGCAATGATTTCTGCTGAAAGAATGGGATTTGGGGTCAGAATGAGCATCATAGCTAAGTTCTGTCAATGCATGTGTTTCTTCTACGTCAGATTCTCTCTTTTAACAAAAGGAAAAATCTAAAGCATAGCAAATAATTTCTATGTTTGGGGGGGATTATAACCTTGCTGTTTATGGGGACACAGTAATGTAGTTTCATAGTGTGATGCTGTCTGGTGCGATGTGTTGCAGATGTAATGAGAAAAACAGGGAGGGTGCAGAACTGCCTTACTGAAATTCAGTTTCTGCTTGGCTTGTTTCTGGAAGAAGGCTTGTCCTACATGTGTTTTTATGGCATGTTGCATAGAACTAAGGTCTTCAGCATCTTCAATCAGTGATTTACAGTACTATAACTGTTAGGGAGGTAGATTGATTTTTGCTATAAACCATGCTGTTATGGAACAATCTCTCTGTAAAAATATATAAATTAAAGTATGTGATTGCACATCTGAATAGATAACATGGTGCTAAAAATATTCCCTCTTTCTAAAACCTTTGACATTTTAGGTTGTGATCCACAGGACAATGCAGAAATTTTATTTGTGAGGGCCTTTTTTGTTGTTTTCTTGGCCAACCCTGCTTCAGTGTCATGGTGTAAATATCTGTGCAAAAGATTGATGGAATATAAGGAGTTGGCAATAAGCGTACAAAAGCACTGTGCCTGAAATGATAAAAATGCTTGGACAAGTTTAAAGCACATGTTTTCTTTGACCATAAAAGACGAAGACTGGAAGATGAGACTGACTATTTAACATTAACAGACTTTTTTTCCAAAGAAAGTAAAAAAATAAGCAAAATAACCAGAAAGAAGCAATTTTGAATAATACTTTTTAAAGTTCCTGCTCTTTTTAAATATTGATGGTAATGGTTATTTGTAACCCAAAATTTTTGGAAAGTTTCTATGTATGGTGAGTGTTTTCATTCTTTTTTTAAATCAAACCTGAAAATTAGGTGTGTTTTTGGATTTGAATACATTAAGTTACAAGTATCAAATATGATCATCACTGAGCTGAGATGACCCCTACCCATTCTATCTCCCCTGCTTAACTTTGCAGAGTTAAGCTGAGCTCTGTGTGGAGCTTTTGGTCTGAGCTACTGTGAGGATTTGTAGCAAGAAGTGAAATGTCGTAATTCCTAGGACAGGCTTAAGCACTGAAGTCCTCAGAAAGTGAGCTACTCAGCTAGGAACCGAATCCAGATCTTCCATGGTCTCAGCACAGCAGCCAGCATTTCCTCCCTGTTCTTGATGATCTTAATGAGAATTCAAAACATTGATGTATTTTTTTTTTTGATAGATGAGGCTTTTGTCTGTTTCTTTTCTCTTTCTTTTAAGCACAGTATGTCCTGGTACTCATTTCTTCTTCACAGTCATTAAATACGATGCCATTTTTCACCAATATACTTGAAAAACATTGAAAAAATGCTATAATTTTTGAAGTGATACTTTTACATTCCAGCTAGCTGAACCTTTCTGTGGAAATACTAGTGAAATCTGGTGTTTGTCTGATGTGTCATGTGTGCAGTGATGCTAGAATTAATTACCATAGCACTGAACCCTATTGGATTTTTAGAATAACGAACAAGTTGTTTGTATCTTACTTGGCTGAAGTTCACAGCTTGAGAGACAACCACTTGTAATAGTGGGGTGAGAGGACTCATGTTTTTGTGGCTGCCACCTGGAAGACCTCTCATGTGAACAAGCAGTGAAAAGTCAGTTCTGTCTTGCAGAGAAATTACCTAACACTGTCTTTACTCAGGCTACTGGTGGCAAACTTTCAATCACTTGCATGTTTTTTATAATCTTTCACAAAACTTCTTTACTTGGTGACACCCAGTGTTATAAAAAAGGCTGCCTACTCTTAACAATTTTTTCCTGGGGGGAGGAAAAGGAAGAAGTCAGGAATCTCTCCTCAGAAAAAAAAAATACAAACCACAAAAAGTGGAGTGGGAATTAAGTGCCACCATAAGGGTGGACCAAAATTAGTCTCAAAGAAAGTGGTTGAATGAAAAATTTACTAGTAAGCACAAGAGAAATCTTTCAGAGGAACACTTTCTATCTTTTTAAAAGAAAATAAATAGGATTTTCCATCACTTATGAAATTGAATGAAAGTCCTAAAGAAATCATACATTTCTAAGTTAATCCACCTTTAATTTGCCTTGATTACTGGTGCAATAAAGTGTAAAGCTTAACTGTAACAAATTACCGCCTTTTGCTTCATTACAACACGTGAAAAGTTAAGTTTTACCTCCTCAAGAGAACAATATCACACTAGTAATTATATACGGAACAGTCTTCTCTACAAACTTTATAATGAAATACAAATGTATGCAAACAAATTTCCAGGAGAGGTTTATGCTGAATCTAGTGTTACTGCTTGAGTTCCTTAGTTAAGAAATGGATGGTTCTAAGACTAGTTTGGGACTTCAGCATGTATTTGTTTGTATGAAAACTGAGCATACTTGAACTTTTCCTTTTATGGTTCTCCAGAATACAAACCTTTTGCCAAATGTGCCCCTCTGGCATTAAATTAACTTCTATTAGGATAAACTGAAAACAAGCTGATTAGAAACCCCATAAAAAGTTCATTATTGTCTCATAAACAGATATATGCCTCCTTCAATTAGGAAATTTCTATTTTGTATCTTAGAGCAAAAATTCTTGTGATTATTCGTAAAGCTGTACTTTGCAGTACAGCCTGTGATAGTTCATTTATTTCTGAATCTGGTTTTGCCCAGCTTTTTTATTGGGGGTTTCATGAAACTGGTGCTTCATCACATTCTTATTTAATGCTTGCTCAGAACAGATGTAAGATTTCATGTCTTACAGTTAGATCATTTTCCTTCTTACCTCAGGCTTTCCAAATGAAACGTAGACTAATTATTCTTTTGTCTGATTCCTGAATGTTCGTTGATTAACAAAGAAATTGATATATTAGGCCTAACATCCTATAATAGGGAGTACTGCAGCACAAATCTAAGAAACTGTCCTCCACAAATGCAATAAAATACAAAGGTTTAGTGCAATAAAACACCTGTCATTAGTCTCCATAGAAAATACTAACAAAAAAAAAAAAAAAAAAAAAAAAAAAACAGGTGGGCTTCTTCAAGGAAAAAAGTAAGAATTTTGTGGATTGCAGTCTTCTGCTTACAAAGCTCAATTTGAAATTCACTATACTGAATACAGATTATTTCAATATAGCTACAGATGGATTTAGTCACTTGATCTCTTTCTTGATCATAGACTACCCATCAGCTGTATTACCTCTGTTGCTTATTTCTTATTAACTTCTTCATAATCCTCATAATACCTGTTTCTGATAAATGTGTTAGACTCTTAGTTCTGAGTTTTTCTAAGAGCACTGCTGAAAAATATTTTCACTTTTGTTATGTCATAATAAATACTTCAGTTATTTTATGATTTGTGAGCCGCTACTGTTATCTCACAATCCTTGGTAGCCAAGAAGGTCTCTACTCAAAACTACTTGCAAGATGTCCAGAAAAATTAAATTATAAGGAAAGGGAAGTTTGGTTATGACATTGTTATAGAAGGCATAGAGATGTAAGAGTGTCAAATAGCAGCTAACAAAATGAGTAACGACTGTGCTCGTAATCACAACTATCCTTGTTAATTATAGTTTTAGTGTGATCCGGCTGTTCACTTGCACAATGTACATTTCTGAAGATCTCACAGCATCTCTAATGTTACAGCAATGCTAAGAGCGTAACCTCAAATCACTAAATCTCATTCTTTTGTCTGTATATCAAGAGTATGCTTTTAAAATAGTGTCCCTCCTCTCCTCTATGCATTTTTCCCCATGGAGATTTATATCCATGTAAATGATTAACTAAATACTGTATGATATCTATAGAGAGTTTTTTTACCCACAAAGCAGGAGCACAAATAATATTTTGGCCTATATTCAATAAAACCTATCAGCTACTTCAGAAACTGTGAAATGGCCCTCTAAGCCCTCCAGAAAACGGCTTGTGCCATCTGCCGGGGCAGAAGCTTAGAAAGGTCACAGATGCCAAGGTTCAGTAAACAGCTTCTTTTAAAAAATAACAACAAAAGACAGTGCAACTAGGGAAAAGAGCCTTTGGTGCGTTTAAAACATAGAGTAGTATGAAAGCCTGTCGTAAAATTTCTCTTGGTTAATGGTCAGCTTCTGACATGCTCTTCCCATAAAGACTCAAGTAGAAGTTCAAAGTGAATCTTTTATCTTCTATCCTCTCCACCTGCCCACGGAAAGGGTTTTTTGTGTCAAGTGTTTGAGTATACATGGCCTCTCTATCTGTAGTATATGATCATTGCCAAAACGGAAATGGTGGGAAAGTGGAATCATCTCTGTCTTCATACCCATCTTGTAGAAGACCCTGTTGATAGTTGGTGAATGTTTTCATTTGTAGGTATGATGGGAGGGTTGATACAGTTTATGGGAGAAGATCAAATGAAGTTGAAAGAAAAGCCTGAATTTGGTTGTGGAGGCAGTTACATCTCTCAGTCATTCTGAAGTTAAGTACATTACAGAGCCCAGGTCTGGTTCCTATAAAAATTCTGTTGCCCCATAGTAACAGCAGTTGGTCAATTTAATTATTCTGTAGCATGCAACTCTCATGGAAAGCAGTGATCCCAGACAGACAGGGCCACATTCCAAGAGGTTTGTGAATTTGTTTTCAGAGTGGATAAACTTGCTGGGGAGTAAAAGATAAAGCCATATAAGCAAAACCTAAGTTCTCTTGTAAAACAGTAATTAAATGTGGTAAGCTGGTTGATGGTCAGTAATTCTTCCCCTCAGTGAGCAGCATTTATTCTCTTCTGAACTCTGTAGTGATGAGACACTACAGTCATGAGGTAAAGTGACAGGCAGACTTTGTGTTTATTATACAACTTCCAGTCTGAGAAAATACTTAGATCCGCTGGTTAAATTACAACCCCTAAACCTAAGTGCAGGGAAACTCATAGGACTAAATTATGTTCTCAGATCTATCAAATAGATCTTTGAAAGACAAATTATATAGAATGTAACTCCACTTGTACTTTCCACTTATGTCTCCACTTACACCAGCACACAAGGTGGTTAGATTTTACCAAGATCCATTTATTGTCTTAGTACTTACAGCATTTGGAAAAAAGACTGGGACAAGGAACTGATGTGGATAAATTATTTTTAGAATGTCTGTAGTTCTGCTTAATCATCTGGATGTTGATCATGTTTCATGTCTGCATGCAATATCAGGACACAACAGGATGCTATTATGCACAAAGGTCGCTTAGGTGATGACTTTGGTAGGATGCAGAGATGCCAAAGTTAGGAGCAAACAATTTAATTTTAAGAAATGGAAGCATTGTTGTGAACTTGCTGTGGGCAGTACTAGTCAGGCTGGAGGAAGTACCATACTAACCTGATTCTACTGTTTACAGACCCCTTCTAGACCAACAATTGGACGGGGATCTATCATTTGGGGGCTGTCATCTCTGTAGTGAGTGGATGGATCAGCTTGCTTTTCTCAAGTGTAGGGAATAAAAGGGCACTTCATCATACCATATAAACACTCCTTAAGGTGTCCAACCTGGCAATGTTGAATGTGAAACCAAAGCTGGGCTTAAGGGGTTTCTGGTAGACAAGAACTGAAGTAGTGACACTAGCTGAGCTATTCACATCACTCAACTTCAGGAAGGTTGCTGATATACCCACATTAGGAGACCACATTCTTTGATCTAGGTACAATAGGAGATGAAAGATGGGTTATTTCACCCCCACAGTTCAGGATTCACAATTCAAGATGCCCAGTCTGGGTTTCTGTTTCAAATTGCACTACAAAGGAACCTTTCCCTCTGTTCACCAGACTGGATTACCTCCAAATTTAGATACCAAAATTACATGTCTAATTTTAGATTTTTAGCTGTCAACTGCACTTGTGAGGGCACATAAACAGTTATTCAGAGTTCCGTAGTTTTAATGTAATTTGAGTGGTATCACTTTGCATTGGAGACGACATAATTATTCTCCTTGGTAATAAAGATGTCACTTGGTACAGTTTGAAAATGTACCTATTCAGGATACTAAAGATCATAGAGATAACTCAGAAGAATTGTATAGCATCTCTTTGACTTGTATTAACCTGGTTTTGTGCTTTGAGTTATTGCACTCAGAAAAACAAATGCCTGCAAATCAGAACAGTGATTGTTTATATCAGGGGAATACTACTTAAAATATATGGTGAAATGACAGATAGTTGTTTCCCAAAACTTTTTTTTATCATTCTCAGGTATATACTGCCATATTATATGACAAAAAAAATGCCATTTTCCATCACATAGATTAGATATACTGTACTAAAATCTGTTGTTCCAGCATGATATTAGGAAGAAATTCTTTACTGTGAGGGTGGTGAGGTACTGGAACAGGTTGCTCAGAGAAGCTGTGGCTGCCCCATCACTGGGAATGTTCAAGGCCAGGCTGGATGGGGCTTGGAGCAGCCTGATCTGGTGGGAAGTGTCCCTGCCCATGGCAGGGGGGTTGGAACTCGATGATCTTTAAGGTCCCTTCCAACTCTAACCATTCTATATTTATATGATACAGGGATTTTTATGGGAGATAACTGAACAGCTTGAGTTGGAATATATATTTTTAGCTGTTAGACAGTAATCTAGAACTATACAAAGGCAATGCTTGATGCTAGATTATCCAAGCTATGAGCTTTAAGCAAACAACAAGGATAAAGTAAGCATGCTGCATAATTGTCTGCACTGCAGTGTACTATAAGAAGGCATGTGAATTAACTTCCCTGTGGCATGCATTTATTGTCATGCCACAGTAAAAAGTATATTCATGTTTTCTTCTAAAATGAGAGATACTTCAGCATAATGGGATCTGAAGAATAGAGATCATCATGGCAGTAGGTGAATTAAAACAACAGAAAAGTTTCCACTTTTCACTTGCAGAGAATATTGTTTATATTCCTTTCTCCAGCCATCCTTATGTAGCGCTGCCTGTGATAAGGATGCCTTGTAACTTCAGTGAACACTGAGAGACTAAATGTCATGATAACCCAGGAAGTGATATAACAACTTCTGACACATTTGCTTAACACAAATGTAAGGAAGCTGCATAAATTTTAAACCAATTGTAATATATGCTTCCTTTTGCTTATCTACACTTCTGGATCTTGTTTAATGAATTATGAAAATCTATTTTGCCCTCAATTTAAAACGCTAACCACATTCTTCAAAAGCAGTGATAAAATGTGTACAGGTGCCTGGGAAGAGGAGATGAACACCTTATGCCATATCCCATGAAATATGTCATTTAAAGACATGCTTTTATTCATCAATGATACAAGAAGCAAATTCTCATAAGATCAGAGAGGCCAGTCATACCCCACAGAAATGTCATGCTGAAAGACTGACTGAACTTTGTTTTCTTTCTGTGAGACTTCAGTTGCTTTACTTTCGATGTTTACCATTATCTTGCTTAGAACTTGTCAATTACTGTGAAGAATGCTACTGCATTTCTATTTCTTAATGCTTTCCAGCAGCTCCGATACATTGAACACAAGTTGAAATGAATGTATTAAAATTCCAATGGTGGAAATCTAAGGGAAATCTTAGGCTAGTTATCAGCTTTTCACAAATATGAAAATTGTAGGTTGAATAAGAAAAGGTGGTAACTTCTCTATTGGTGTGAGTGTTGTTATACAGGAGTCAGGCAATCATTAGAGAATTGAAGTACAGCTTCTCTTAGGAAGAGAGATCTCAGCTCAAATTCTTTTTCTGTTACCTTGGCTACACATTTGGCTATCGACTAATTCCAGAATGATCAGTCATGCAGGGGTGGTAGTGGCTTTAGGTAAATATCTTAGTAGCATGAATAGTCCCAGCCTGTTTCTCCAAACACCTGATGCATTCCATTCACTGTTTCATTAAGTCATTCTGCTCATCTGTCACTCTGAAAGTGGCATAATCTTTTAACTCGCCAAAAGCTACATATATGATTTACTGAGCAAGTGAAGTGTAGGCATTTTGATCAGTAAGGCTCTCTGAAGAAAATCCAGTTGTTGTGATGATAGTTAGTCCCGTGGCAGGGGGATTGGAACTCAGTGGTCTTTAGGGTCCCTTCCAACGATAACCATTCTGTGATTCTACGAGTGCTATTCGATTATGGCAGCTCGATGACAGCGTGCTGTAAAAGACTGATACTGAGCAGAGCTTTTCTCCAGTAGCCATTTCAACTACTTCATTCAAAGTCACCTTTAAAATATAGCAATTACTGACTCTCTGTACTTGTTCTCCTAACTCAAAACTGTTGAGTTTCAGTTGCATGAAATGCAAGTTGTATTTCACTTGCATTTTATATAAATGAGGGGGTGTGTGCATGGCACTTGTATAGTTCCAAAACCCTGCCTAACAATTTACACAAGATGTGATCACAGTGTGCTTTTCCAGAAAGCAGTGCTGCTACCCCTTTTTCATCCCACACCTGTCTTCCCATTACAGTGATTCTCCTTTGACTAATTCATGGGTGACTTCTGAACAGACAACCTGAACAGATATTTGTATTAACATACTTCTACAGCTCAGATGTCACAAAACAAACGCCTTATTCTTCTTCCTTGAAGAGACAAATGAACCTGGCAGTTGTATTTGGCTTTCTTTTCCTGTTTGATATTTGCTCATTGAATTTCTCAGACTTTTATCCTTTTTTCCTTATTGTGTTTCACAAGCATGTGTATTTAATGTATGCATCCGTGGTATTCCATATGGTTCAGATTACCTTCATCACCATTTAATGAACTTCTTCGTATAATCCATAGCAGATTTTTTTTAAAAAATATAGGATTTAAGTTCGTTCATTAGTTGCTTGGTTTTGTTTTGGTATTTCATTAATACTGCGCATATATGACTTAGAAAGAAACTCTATCGGCTGTGTTAAGACAACAGTCCTTTTATAAATATTTCTCAAGGCATCTGATCTGGATGTTTTAGATCTTAAGATGTGCGACTTGTAAGGAAGCAATACTGTGAACCTTTTTTTATCACATATCACTCTCTACATGTATCAGCGTACGGAGTGTTTTCCTGTCTTATTGATAGTTAAATGAACATGCTTTCCTGTTTTATTCCTGCAACAAAATGGAAAATAACATTTAACTTTATGTTTTCTTATTGTCTAGTTAGTGACAACTGCAGAAAAAAACATACAAAGCTGGTTTATGATATTTCATTGATAAAGGTTGTCACTGAAAACTGCACACAAATCTCAAAATTAGAGAAATTAATTAGTTCCTTTGCACAATATTCCAAATCTGAGTAAAATATAAAAACATATATATAATTTATAAATATAAAAAACATAACCCTGGGAGAATTGTTTGAACGTGAATTTACCAATTACTTGAAAGGGTTAAAACATTTGCTATTTAATCACTCTAATATTAAATTAGCAAAGGTTTATTGTACACAGAATAAGGACATACTAGTGCAAGTTAACATATGTTACTAAAAATGAAAAAATTCCTTGTTTTATTAGTGGACCATTTATCTCTGGATAAGTTCTGATAGAAAAAGTCATTCACTTATGTACTTCTTAAATGTTGCGGAAGTTTTAGTGCATTTTCAAGAGATGGGTGGGGAATTATATACTATAGCCACTTCATAATTTTTTCTCATCCTGTATGCTATAATTTAAGCTGCATTCATCAATAGACATTTTTTTGGTAGCTACATCTTTGGGTGGCCTTCAGAATTCATGCTAATCCTGATAATGGCTCGTGAGTGGTACAAGATTTCAAGGAGGGTTGAGTTTTGAGGGTTTGATGTCGTAGCTGAGTTTAGACGTACTTTTCTCCCTCAGTATAGTGTTAGGCAAATCCAAGCAAACAGTTAAGTGAATATGCAGCTTTACAGTTCAGAAATATGCTGAATACAATAGGGAAAACAGAAATCTGATTATTTCGGTTCTGAAGGATAAAATGCTCAAAGGGTATCAAGGAGACTATGAGAGAGTAAAATACAGTTATGTTATCATAAATGGTTGACGTTTTTAATACTAGGGAACTCCTTGGTAGCTTTATTTATAAGCATTTTAGCTGTTAAATGTTAATTTAAGAGATTGAATCTCATTGTGAAGGCCTACTGAGTGCTACCAAGTCAGCAGATCTTGTTCAGTTGCTCCTATTGTTTCCCTTATGGCTTGAGTTAAAACGGTTGATTTTAAAGATGGGGCTATTCATAAAAGCTTTGCAAGAGCTAGGATCTGGTCTCAACTCCAGTTTTCAATCAAATAGGGATATCATGCAATGGTGACAGTTATTTATGAACTAATTCATTTCCCAGTAGTCAATAAGGAAGATGCTGAACAGGAGCTACTATAATTGAATGTCTTAAAATCAGGAGGCCTGATACATTCATACATTTTTTTATTTTTGTATCTTTAAACTGCCCAAAAGCCTTTTTGAGAATTAATATTTTCTTCTATAAATGTTTGGATAGTGCAGAAGTCCCAGAGGATATGAAGGAAACTGAAGGATGAGAAGAAAAGTAGCAGTGCACAGAGATGTTATAAAGAATAACTTATAGGTCTGTAAAACCATCTTTGATAGGGGATAATGAAAATTAAATAAAGCAGGGCAAAGGAGGCAATGGCAGCTGATACTGATTATTGAAAACATGTAGGAAATATATTGTATAATTTCTTAAAATGTGTTCATACATTTGTTTGCTATAGTTAGTAGTGTTGATGCATATGACATGCTTCTGTAGTGTTTGCCTTTTACATAGCATCTCAGTTACTAAATTACAATGACAGAAAGTCAGCAGAGTAGTCATCATAAAATGGGTGGAACAGTGATTGCAAGACAGGATTCAAAATTGGAAAACATCACTGGGCAGGTTCTACAGACAACATATGTATTCATTTAGATGACATTATCAGCCTGCTAAGTGCTTAAAGTACATGTGGTGAGGAGCGAGGCAGCCTTACTGCTTTTTATTGCACTAATTTCATGTTATTCTTGTAGCTTCATTTACCTGTTCCAGGTTCTTTTTAATTTTAGAGGCAGTTTTAATTTCACACCCAACACAATAACAGCAAGGTAAATGGAGATGCTTAAATTCCCTCTACAAAACCAGAGGAGAGTCTCAGGCCTAGTTTTCCATAACAAAGCTTTTATTAGCACTTGACAATGAGATTATGCAATGGCTCCAGCTCTCCCTGGAATAGCTGGCACTGGCATGTGAGATCAGGAGACTGCCAAAAGTCTCCACATGGTTTGGCACCTACGAAGTGCCTGTCAGTTTACTTTTGTTCCTAATCTGACAGTCACTAAAAATAGTCCAGGTGGCTGCTTTCTACTAAGGAAGAAACCATGTCCCTCTGGATATCTGTATTAGGAGGGGAGGGAGCAATGAGCGAACTGCAGTTTATTTATTGCCAAGTTTGCAGTTAAGAGTATTCAAGTTTGTTATAGTTTCTTGGAAAATACGGAAACATCACGAGGAAAGGAAGGCTAAACAATGTGGAATCTGAAAATATGAAACATTTTTTTTTGTGGAATGGCATTTATGTTATGCATTTAAAATGACTTACGCTTAAGCACACAGTTATTTTTGTCTTAATAGTAACAAGTGCACTTTTTTTTACAGCCAGCAATCAGCTGAAGACCTTGCAAGAGTACCTGCTAATTCTACCAGCAATATCTTGAATAGGCTATTGCTCAGTTATGATCCCAGGATAAGGCCTAATTTCAAAGGTTTGCTAGATATTTCAGCCTTTTTTTGATCTTTGGAATTTAACTTTTTCTCTTTTCATATGTAGAAAATATATGGAGAAATAACATTTACAATCTATATTTCTGTTTGTTTGGGGTTTTTTGTTTTTTTTTTTTTTTAATGGAAATTTCACTAGATAGTGTGATAATGCAGAAAATATCCTTTTGAGCTGAAAGGTAATATGTTAGGATTTCATGGTCATAAGAGTATGTGAGGCTTTAATATTATTGTTAGTATCATTATTGTTGTTATTATTAGTATTATTTTATAAAAGCTTTTTAAAAGCAGAATTAGATCTTATAGAACAAGTTTTTTAAATGTCTTTTTATTCCTACATTTCAGTTAGACTTTAATGGTGTCTCTGCTTTACAGTATTCTAAACCACCAAAATTCACTACAGAGATCATTTTAGATGACTTCATAAAACTTGAGATCAGCATTGTCACTATTTGGAAACAATACAGTTATTAAACCCTTTAAAGATATGTTAATAATACAGCTTACTCACTTTTGGATTTCAAATAGGTAATGAAATTAAATGCATTCCCTGACTTTAAGACATCTCCCTGACAGTCAAATGTAGGAATTTTCCGTCTAGGCAAGTGTGATTTCCTTACACATGCAGAAAAGATTGGAATGCATCTTCTCTGCAAAACCTCTAATAACTCATACATCTGTATGTTAAACTTTCTAGGAATTAGATTATTTCCCTGCTGGAAAAACACATAGAAAATTTTGTTACATTACCGATGCTGCAGTTTACATCAGTCAGTTCTTTCTTTTTAAAACTTATACGTAATTATACATATTTTGAGAGATATTTTAACATGCATATCAATAGTATGGCAATGCTTTTAAAGAGGCCATTTTCAGATGTCTTTCAGGTTTAACCAAGTTTTATAAATGTATTAAACTCAGTTCTCAGCAAGTGCCCTTCTTTTTTCTTATTCTCTGTAGAATCTTATTTATATGTTTTCATCACTGAGCCTTTTCACAAAGAGTAAATGTTCAGCCTCCCTTCTACCTGTTCTTCAGCATGATAAATCACAAAGCATATTGCAGATTTCTCTATATTTTGATAACTCTGTTGTCAGTCTGGTAAGAATCAAGATGGAAGCAAAAGGGAGGACATGTAATATTAACTTGCAGGGAGGTGAAAGAAAAAGAACATTTTCTGACAAGTGGTTTGCCCATGTTAAAATGTTCCTCACACATCAGTGATTTTTTTGGATGGCACTTCCTATTCAAATCTGGAAAAGATTATACACTCTTGGCTATCATTGTTGTGCTGGGTACTCTGTCACATGCGTCAGGTGCTAAACAAAGTATTAGGTTTATTGCAGAACCAAAAGCACCACGTTTAACTGGCCTGAGTTAAAAAAATCAAAAAAAAAACAAACTAAAAAAACCCCAATACCCTAACAAAAAACTGATTTAACTGAAAGAAGTGAAATGTAATGTTGAAGATTTTCTGGTGAACCAAGAAAATGAGTTTGAACTTGTGTATTTAATATACACTGAAATATTGTGCCTGGACAATCAAACTATCAGATGAGACACATATTACTTTCTATTTGTTTACTTTGTCAAAATAGTCAAAATGTTGTTATATCTCTTACTACTGAAAATAGGAAGAATTCCATTCAATTAAGAACTTGTAACAGGGTAAAGGAGACCAGATACAAGCATCTTGTATACATACTGACACTCTCAACTTGTAGGTGCTAAATAAAACCAGTGGACCATAATTAGTTCTCCCAAACATCAGGCCACTTCTCCCTGCTTTGTGATAACTTTCTGTTAACACCCGATTAAATGACTGCCAATCAGTTCCCGCAGGGTGAGAGAGGGCAAATGTAGCAGCTGTCACACCATCCCTCTTCAACTACAGGAATCCTGGCTGTGGAAAAGAGGAAAAAATCCAGTCCATCTTACTATCTTCACAGCTACTGGCTTCTAGAAATTTATCTTGGCAAATTGGTAACCACTGTAAAATGGAGCAGCTTTCTCTTGCAGAAAGGCTAGGTAGCTGTGAAAGCTGCACTCAACAGTTTTTATCTGCCCGTATTCATCCTTTACAGTTATCAGCTATGTACTTGACTTGCACAAAGAAGTAGCCTCTTGCAATATAAGTAAATGTGTCATCATAAATCATAAACATGTAATTTGGGATGGTAGATCATCATTGTGACCTTGACAGTTAAAAGTGTCCGCTGCTAGAAATGTGAATTGCCTCTATCTTTCACAATGCATGCAAAAGTGGTACTGGATTGTGCACTTTGTGGTAACAGAAAGTCATGGAATTTGAAAATTATTCAAATTTATGATCTGTGAAATGCTTTAAGCTTAGCACTCTAGACTAAGGGTTACTTTTTTTTTTTTTTTTCTGTTTTCTTATCACAAAGTTGAAAAGGGATTTTGTGATTTCTGTTGGCTTTCAATGGAAATAGATTAAACCACAGCTTTGGGAAACTGTTTATACTAACTTGAAAAGATAAAGTTGTATGACCCTATAAAACAACATTTCACATTGTGATACCAGTATAAAGGAACCTTCAGGGAAAGACAACATACCTCTACTGGATTATGCAGTTCACTAGAAATCTTTTTTCTTTTTTTAAAGGAATTCCAGTCGATGTTGCAGTCAACATCTTCATTAACAGCTTTGGGTCCATTCAAGAGACAACTATGGTAAGACTGTAATGAAATTAATATAGCACACATGGAGATTTTCTTACTAAATTAAATTTCAAGTTGAGGATTATGAACCATATAGTAGAAATAATTGTTACAATTTTAGACAGTGACGATTGAGTTAATGGGGTTAGTGACAGACTGACTGTGTTTTGTGTCATGAACCTGTTAATCTATTCCATTCTATATTTGTCCACACATTGTCAAAGATTTTAGAATTTGATGTACGTAAAAGGAAATCCATGGTTTCTAAGATGCAAAAAATACACTTATTTCCATAAGTTATTAAGATCGGAGGAATTAAGTAATCTTCCTGAGAGTTAATATATAGGCTGGTTCATGTATTACTAAAGAAAATACTAGGACTGCATATGAGAGAAGAACATACATGCATAAGGCTGAAACAAACAGGTACTCTGTTTAATGTAATTCTGAGGATAGGAGTAAATTGTGGAAGAAGTGAAGAAGGAGAAGGAGCAAAGTAGCAGAGCGACATTGACCATACTCTTACTCCTGTTTATTTCCTGTGTGAGGGAGGTGAACTGAGGAGCGAAGTTTCTAAAAATGTGTTTACACATCATTCAGAAAATTTTGATGTCAATAACAGCAGCAAATAATCATTACAAATTTTACTTTTTAGTTTCTATAGGAAGTGATATAAATTAAAAAATAAAAGCTAATTTCAGCAAAGCCATTCCAAATATTTTGGGACTTGAAGATCTCTTTTGCAATGGTATTTTCAATAAGTTCTATCAAAAATATTGCAAAAAAAAAAAAAGAAGACATTAATTGTTGAAGATGGTCTGACCTGATCAGGGTTTTCTTTTATGTAGAAAAGAAGGGAGCACACCATGTCTTGCCAGTACATGGGAAGCCACAGCCAGGTCATGCACTAGCACAGGATTTCTGAGGTGCTACCTGAGCCTCCCATTTAGAAATAATATTCATGATCTGATGCATCCAAAGCATTGAGGCAGTTCCCCCAACCAGGCTGCTTTTTTTAATGCTGTGGCTAAGGGGACATTCCTACTCATAACAGCACAGAAGCGATAAACCATAATACAGCTAATAAGTAATAAAAGACCTTTTGTTGTCAGTGGAGGTAAGTACCCACTTAAAATTCAGAACCAGCTTACACGATACCCTAATGGCATTTCAGTAGGACTGCAGAGCCACTCAAAATTAAGCATATGTGATGCCTAAACAGCTTTTGAACAGCTTGGCCAGAAATTTATGTTTCTTTAACTGGGAGTGAATAAAGATTTAGCTTTGATTGCAAATTATAGTAAGTCAACTAATAGCCTTAGTGGGAAGTGACATTAAAACAAAGAATGTAAGTGTGCTGAAGATACCTTGAGATTTATTTCCTGAAAACATAAAGGGGACTGAAGTTTAAAGAGCAGCAGGGAGGAAGAGCAGGAAAATAGGAGTAAGATAAGTGTCTAAGATGGCAGGTATATTGGGCCAGATGGCCCTTTCAAGTTTCTGAAATTTATTGCATGCTTTAAAAAATTACTTTTACAGAGGCTTTTTTACAATTTAATCTGATCCAAATAGTAACAAAACATGAGTGTAAGAGGTGTGCTTCCACCCCTCTCCCCCATCCTCCCCCCCAAAAAAAAAATTAAATATGCTCTGCACATCAATGCATGTATGATTGTCTGTGCATTCCTGATATGGACACTCACAAATTTACTAAGATGTTCTGTAAGATAAGTCATGCTCTCCTTATGTCAGGACTTCAGACACCATCCTTACTTTAATTTATGCTTTTATTTAGATTTCTACGACCAGCTGATCACCATGATAGATAAGCCTGTTTATGTGAAACTTGGGTTACTTCTGGGTTGCCTTAATGTGTCACAGGAAGCACTGACAAAAGAAATGGTCAATCTGTTCTTCCATAGATCACTTGGGAAACTCTTTCTGCTGCAGTGGGCATTGGATCCTGTGGACATTCAGGAACCACTGCTTTCATGGGGATAGCCTGGTGCTTGTCTTCAGATGGTCTGAGTAATGCACCAGAAAGTAGAAGCAAGTCCCTTAGGCTAGTGAAAAAAAAAAAAAAAAGTACCTCCAGAATCATAGGAAAAGTGTTTCCTGGAGCTGAGGCACCAACTCTGTGGAAGACCAGGGGGGCTTCTTGCTTTCAGAAAGGAGAGACATTTGCAGGCAGTAACAGAACTGCTGAAAAAGATTCCTCAGTGTTGGAGAAGAGGGTGGCTGTCTGCAGCTCCACTGTCCCAGGTGTTGGTATAAATTGCAAGGAGGATTGATTTCTTGACTGTCTCTAACGTTACCAGAAGCTACTAAATTGGTTGGAGTGATACCATTACTAATACTAAATTCTGTGAAGTAATAAATGTCTAAGTATTTCGGTCCCTGAGGTGTCATGATGATTTTTGGCTCTGTAGCCACTTCTGGCTGTAATAACTGAAATCATAGGACTTCTAAATAGTCAACAGACTCTCACAGTGTCCCTCAACTTGACATCATGGTGGCTGGTTCTGACGGCTCCTCACATATTTTAGGAATCCCACAGAATTATTTTAAATTAATTTTTGCTTACTATCCTTCTGGTCCCATGACAATTGAATTCTCGGCTGTGCAGTTGACTCATCCTTGGCAAAAAAAGAGTAGAGATTACCTCTCACTGAGGTAGAGTTTACCTAGTTTTAAGAGAGAAGAGAATTTCTTTATAGAAAAGCATTGACAGGTTTGAAAGAATACTGGTTTGAAGCAAGATAAGACCCATTGTTTGGAACCTATGCCAGAAGCTGATGTTGCTTTAGTCAAGGACTTGTCAAGAAACTGAAGGATGAATGTTTGCTCTGTGTCTAGAAAGGGTAATGTTCATGTTGTGCTGTTGAATACTCAAAAGGATTGCGATGTTTTCACACAAGAATCAAAAAGGTTACCTGGAAAAACTAAACAAAAAAATAGTTTGTGACTAAACATATGTACAGCTACAATGGAGAAGAGCTCATACCAGAACTGCTACCTTCCAGAAAGCTCCCTTTATCTTGAATCCTGTAACTTGTTTCCTTCTGGTTCGTTAGACTACCTGTTTAGGATCCCCATGCTAACTCTGTTTCTGATTTTGCAGATGGGTTTTTAGGCTGCAGATTTGTGTGATAATATGTGATTATGTCACATTTATAAACTGTTATAGATGAGGTGACTAGTCAAGGATTCCTAGGGATGGATCCTCTCTGATATAAATACTCATAGGCTAGAATATTTTTGCCGTTTGGATGGTCTGACCCTCTGTCTACAAAATCTACATTCAGGGCTTTTACTTGCAGTGTAACCTTTTTTCACTGACTCAAATGGCAAAGCACCACTTCTTCCTTGTCCTTTAATTTAAGGCCTTGCGGAAAGGTCTTTTTAATATTTACATATGTGAAGGAAAATTTGGTTTCCTTATTTTAATCATAAAAATGCCATTTTCTATTTTTCTAAAACACAGTGCTATTATGCTGACTTTCTTTTTATGAGTGCAGTTCATGTAGAAAAGCCTTTCATGATCCTCTGTGTGCTCCAGTTTGCAGAGATGTATTGGTTATGCCTAGTTTCTGGCCTGAGGAGGTTTTCTGGCCACATGCCCACTATTTAGTAGGTTGCATCTGAAATATTTCCTAGAATGCCTCCCCTTTCAACCTCCCTGAAAACAACATGCCTTCTGTTGGAGTTTCATGGGAAAACAAAGCCCTGTAGAACACTTCTGTGATTCTTTTACCTACCAGGTCCCCTTAGCTCTAGTGCTGATGAATCTTTCTTCCACCCACCTTCATTCCCTCTGGTTTCAGGCTTTTTAATTGCTATTTGACTCTTATTTATTATAAAATCCTGGTCATTCTGCAATATTCAAAGAATGTTGTAAAATGTATAGGAGGAAGACCACATGCTTCATGCAGAATGCTTCTTCAACTCCTGTTGAGCCTAATTGGTTGGACTAGATGATCTTAAAGGTCCTTTCCAACCTAGCCAATTCTATGACTCTAATTGTAGTGCACATGCTGAATCTTAAAATTCATTGCCCAGATTTGAGAGGACTGGTTGCAGGCTTCTTTTAAAATAGATTTTTACTAAATCGTACTGTGTACTACTACCAGATTTTGTGATAATTCATATTCTTCTAAAAATAAACCATTCTCCAAGTCATTGCCTGGCTAACCACAGTTTTGCATTCTAGCATCTCTTTGGTTTCTTATACATTTTCTGTATTGCCTCAAGTGTGTTGATGGTCACCTTCTCCAAGTACACCCTGTCACAATTTTCTAGTCACTTAGGTAGCTCTGAACTTAACATTGACTTAATCAAGAAGAGAATCAAGTCTTAAAATATCTCAACATCTGGTTGTTTGGTATGTTTAAGTTCATTTGTAATAGAGCAAGGAAGGAAATTAAATACTTCCACCTGATCTTACTTCCAATTCTTATTTTGCCAGTGCATTCTGCTTTTCAGTGATGTAAACATCTCCTTCTTCTGAATGGGTAAGCTGAAGGCAAATGTTGGACACTGCTTATCATTTGCCTATGGCTTTGAGAAGGCATTTTGTTTTGTTAAAATTAGGGTAATGCAGTTGTTTATGGGGAAATTAATTTTGGCGTGATAAATAATATAATGCGTGTGAGCATGACTTGTATGCAGTATTTATCTCATATGGTTTAAGGTAATTGTTTCCATTGAGACAAGAAGTGCGTATGGAATGGGAACTTCAGCAAGAAGTGAGTAAAGTAAATTTTCAATTATATACGTATAATTGAAAAGATGCTTTCTGAGGTAACAACTCAAATTCCGTCCTATTCTGAAGCTTCTCTATGAGAGCCTTTCAGTACAAAGTCACTTCATATTAGCTATTATTTTGTACTACTTCTTTACTGTGACAAGATAACATTGGTCTTTGTATAAATAAGTCAGACTACATATATTTTTTCAAAAACAGACTGCCAACAACTAACATATCTCTCAGAACTATGCATATTAATAAATGTTGCCTCAGTTCTTTCTACTTAGTTTTGATGTTTGGCTTTTCCTTACAATTCAGTAAGGAAAAATATTACACAGTATAGCGCAATAAAGAAATACCTGAGCTGATCTGACTGGTGGACTGCACATAGGAAAGTGAGCACCATATTCCAATTAACAGGGTAAATCAACAGGGTAGGTTATTCTCCATGAGGTCTCAGCCAAGCAAACTGCTTCCAGTTGGAGTTAGCATGACTGTCTCAACATGGCACTTGGTTTGGACCGTAAATATATGCACTGTAGTAAGAACAACAGAAAAGAACTTGTATTAACAGAAAAACATGTAAGAGGGCATTAATGTGTAAAATACGTAATTTTATAAAATTAGTTTGTTATGCAGAATACATTGACAAATGAAAGATATGTTGAGAACCCTCTCTCACAGATTTCTAGCGTTTTCCTATAATTGTAAAGCAGTAGCATTGTTTTCACTGCTCTAAAATACGCAGCCTTTATCTCAGGATGCTTTGTACCTAATAAACAATTATGAAAAAACAAAATGCACTATAAAATTTATCTTACATATAGAATTCTGATGCTTGTTTGGGGGGGGGTTAGTTTATTTTAATGATACCTTCATATTCTCTTTTCCTATGTGTTCTGCCTACTTTACGTAGACAAAAAAAGAGGCACTGGCTTAAATGTAAATGTAAAAGGCAAAAAGACTTCAATGTAAGACTGAAAAATCATAACTGACATACTGGGTCAGATTTTTCCTTTGGATGCACACAGCTTTCACTAAGGACAGAATGCGCACGGGTATCGTTTTGCCCTGAGACACATGCTACTCCAATTCCCTAAGGCAAAATTAGGTTCTCATTGAGCATGGCACTACTACTGTCCATCCTTGAGAAAGAGTCCTGCTGAATTCAGAAGGAAGTTTCATCTGTGTAAAGCCTTGATTTTGTCTCTTTGAGACCTATTCTGTCTCTGCTTGTATACATGCTACCTCAGTATTTGTGTTGCAAGCTGGAATCTGTTTTCCTCAGTTACCAAAGTAGTCCCAAACCACTGTTACAAGGTCTGAGGCGGTATTCTGGGTGTGTAGTGCAAAATCTGTTGTCTACCTGGTCTGTTTTCTGCTTTTATAGTGTGATATTTTGCCATCAGTGTGCCACTTAAGTAAATGGAGAATAAGCTGAAATTTACACTCACAGGATATCCTGATAGAAGTGATATCGTGCCTGTTGCCTGCAGCAATTTAGTGTAGTCAAGCTATGGCATCCCTCTCTCCTGCCGCATGCTTTTCTCTATGCCTAATTAACCGGGGGCTACTATTGAGGGGATGCAAAAATGATTCTGGGAGGACAACTTAGTCCTTTTTTTAAAGAAAGTTAGTATATACAAAACATAAGTGTGACATAAATCTATCTATTTGCAGTAAAGTCTACTAAACTTAACAGTTATTAATGTTATTTGAATAGTGATTTCTATCTTTGTGACCGAAAAATCAGAGCATAAATTGTTTTTCTCTTCAGAGTCTGATAGAATGATTTTGTTTCTCTGTGGATTCTTGGCTAGAATTTTGGCTAGTCTAATATTTATGTATTCTTCCCATCAGGATTATAGAGTCAACATCTTTCTAAGACAGAAGTGGAATGACCCAAGACTCAAACTGCCCAATGATTGGAGAGGTTCAGATACGCTGACAGTGGACCCAACTATGTTTAAATGTCTTTGGAAGCCAGACTTATTCTTTGCAAATGAAAAAAATGCTAACTTCCATGATGTCACACAAGAAAATATCCTTCTTTTTATATTTCGGGATGGAGATGTTCTAGTCAGCATGAGGTAATTTATAGATGTCTTTCTACTATTTTTTTCAAATTACTTGATATGAAATATGTATATATACTGTGTTAGACTTAGTAGCATAATACAGTTTATAACTAATATTTACATTTACATGACAATTTGTAAACAGTGCTACAATAAATTAAATTGCAAAGAAATCTGATGTAGATGTTTTGAAGCATGTCAGTTAGAACAGCAGGTACTAGAGATTTGAAGTGTGTATACGTTTGTATGTCATTTTAAGCTAATACATTAAGTAAACTAGTATTATTTGAATTTAAATTTAAAGCCTTTTGATAATTGCTTAACTTCCTGGAATCATAATTAAATAGATAAGATATCTGAACTAACGCCTTCAGCAAAACAGTATAATTTACACACCACCTGAATTTCTACACCAACTAAAGAAAATTATGATTATTTACTAATTAAAAAAGGAAATTACAAAGTTTGTTTTGTAAAAATAGTGGGACATAATTCTGTCTGAGTTCTATGCCTTAATGGATATAGATTTTTTCCGAAGACACAAAAACAATGTTTAATTTCATTGTAATTAACACATACTTTTTTTGGCCTGATTTGGTTTATCAAAGGTATAACCTCTGCCATAAAAATAATCTACTACCTGGTAGAGGGGAAAATGATTACCCTAGTATACTGCAACTTTACCGTTAAGAGGGAACCATATATGAAATTATGATCACATGAGCTATTTCTTCCTGGAGCAGAATGGGCTGGAAAAAAAAAGAAAATGAAAGAATCTGGGTTCCCTTTAGCCTGTTCCAAATCAGGATGAGAAAATTCAATCTCAAGACTTTTGCCAACAATAATCAGAAAATCACTGCATTTGGCTCACTCTCAAGGTCCTAGTTCTGATTTCCATTGTTTCTGTAGCAGGTTTTGAAGTCTGTAGAAATTAATATCTCAAAATAGAAAATCAATTTCAGCTATGAAAGAAACTTCCTATTTGAAATAGCAAGTGTTAAATCACAGAATCACAAAATTATATGGAGTTGGAAGGGACTTCTGGAGATCATCTAGTCCAACCCTCCTGCCAAAGCAGGTCCACCTAGAGCAGCTTGCACAGGAACATGTCCAGGTGGGTTTTGACATGGAGACTCCACCACCTCTCTGGGCAGCCTGTTCCAGTACTCTGCCGCCCTCAGAGTGAAGAAGTTCCTCCTCATGTTTAGGAGGAACTTTTTATGTTTGAGTTGATGCCCATTGCCTCTTCACAGGTCCCTTCCAACCCCCACAATTCTGTGATTCTGCAATTCTTTGAGGTAAAAATATCTGTCACAATCCCTTAAATATTGAAGCATCGCTTCTGGTTTAGGAAGTCTTTGACATACAGCTTTTGGGAGTCTGTGGCATATCTGGTGAAATATAATTTCCTGATTGCTCTAGCCTCATATTCTTCGTGAGGATTCTGACATTGGCCATGGCTCGAGACAGATGCTGTTATGTGTGAGCCTTTACTTTGGTTATTCTTATGACTTAGACTTTTTTTTTTTTTTTGTGTGTGTGTATTACTAGTTCTCTAATTTGTGAACTACTATATGTTTAAAGCTCTCCAAAAAATTTGATTCTTGAACTACTAGAGGTAGCTCAATTTCAAACTGCTACTTATTATAACTTTAAGTTTTTCTGGTTTTTTTTGAAACTGAAAATCAAATATCTATGATTTTTTTTCCTTACCACTGTCTACTGTTTACATGGCAGCTCACATTGTTTTTAAATTAAATTTCTGTATTTTCAGGTTGTCTATTACTCTGTCATGCCCTTTGGACTTGACCTTGTTTCCTATGGATACTCAGCGCTGCAAGATGCAATTGGAAAGCTGTATGTAAAGCAGGCTATGAGTAAAAACAGTTGCCTTCTAGGCATGCCTAAGAGTCAAACAAAAAATGATCAATTCTGTATTGTTCACGTCAACATTTTTAATGATTTTTGAAATTAATATTGAGTGGTTCCTACCAATGTACATTTCCCTATCAAAAATGTTTCTTATAATTAAGGCACCAAGAATGCTGGTTTTAGCTTTTGGTATCAAACATAATGATAACTGGTGAGTTTCACAAAAACATTTACAGTAAACTTAGTAAAATGGTAACACATATCCTATGGAAAAAAGAATTCATTATTTCCCCAGGTAGCTTTAACTTTGATGACTTGTGCTGCTTTTTAGGTTGTTTGGGTCCAGTTTATCCCCTTGCATTGATGATTCATTGTATTTTTTTAAATTCTTTTTATACGGCAGTGAAGGAAAAGTATTTGATGTCAATACATTGAGAGCATTTCCTGTAAAACCTTTAGAAAGTGGTTTCAAGATGTGTTGTAGATGTAGTCAGGCATCTCTCCCTTACCAATCCTTCCCTGGTCTCCAGGTGATTTGATCTTACAAAGGGGCAGCCTTTGTAAGGTCTCATCTCTGAAGGGCTTCATGCCATGCTCAAGGTTGCAGCCAAAATGTTGTTGAAATCCGTCTTCTCTCCTGCCCCCCAAGTACAAGAGTGGCTACTTAAGTCTCTGATCCCTGGTGATCCTGCTTTTGTGGTCACTGTGTTTTCCTGAGAAAGGACAAGTGTGAAGCAGAGAGAAGGAAGGTGGATTGCTCCAGCCTGTTCCTGCTATTACATAAAAACTTTGTTCAATTGTTACTCCACCAGGTCTGGTGGGGAAGGTGAGATTAGGGAAAGGAAGACAAAAGCAAAGCTGAGCAGGGTATCCCAGTGAGGACAAGGGAAATAATAATAATAATAGAGCTTTACAATTTAGTTTTTGATTGCTGGCATTTATGTTTAGAATTGTAGTATGTCCATAGTAGTTTTGCCCATCACTAATGTATATATACATTAGCTGAATTAAACTCTTATTGTAACCCCAAATCTGTTTGGGGTTAAATTGGAATTAGACAGTAATATTATATTAATGGAAGTTTGCTCAAGCTATCTTAGTCTGGGTTGCTTCACAAGCGTTGTAAGGTACAGTTGTGCAAGGAAGAATTACTCATAAAAAGATTCTAATACGTTTATTTCAACAGCCATATTGTCTCTCTCCATGCTCAGTTGATAAATTCAGGAGGAATTTGCTCCTTTGGAAAGACAGTGTGTGCTAAACTGTCTTCTACCTTTTAACTCATGTGTCAAAAGTAAGAATGGTATCCATGACCATTCTGTCCCTCCAGTTCCAATAGTGTGCTTGCTTTCCCTGTTGACCATTGGCAGTTTTGTTCTACTTAAGTTATTTTGAAATCAATATTTTGTTTCTAGATTTCTGAAACAAAAAAGGCCACCAGGTTTTACTGAGTTATTTTCGTATCTACAGTTGTGATCTCCAGTTCTACACACTCCCTACAGACAAAATTTTCACTTTCCAGTAATTGTTATCACAGGGGATCTACACAGTTTTGTGATTTGCTGTGTGTTGTAAGGAGGTGAAACTGATTTTATGAATGAAGCAGTAAAATATTTGGTTGTATATTATCTTCCATCATGGAGCTTTAAGATATTGTGATTTTTATTAAGTTGTTGTGAATCTTAGAGAAGTTAGCTTATGAACAGTTTCCCTTTTTAATCATAGCTATTTTTCAAAAATAAAAAAAAATCTGTCTAATGCCTCCAGAAAAAGAATGTTTCTTTAAACATCTTTCAGAGGCTTTGAATTGCAAAACGCTGCAACTCCATCTTTTTTGTGTTTCCCCAATCTGTTCCCATTTAACACATTATCTCTGTTTGAATTAAGTTAATCCTTAATAAACAGAAAGTAGCAGAAAAAATGGCATGTAAAGTCATTACTATGATTATGCATATTTAATCAAAACAGCTTTATAGTTGAATGCTACAAGCCTAACTTTCACTGCCTCTCGCTTGGTGGTGTTGTATATACCACAATTTAGACACTCAGATGTATGCTGAAGCCTGTCCGTACTCAGGCGATCATGGAGGCACTGAATTGATTTCAGTGGGACAACACATCTACTTAAATTCCTGGACAAGTATTTCCTGAATACTAATGCTTTCATGAATCGGGGCCTTTAATATGAACAACTAAGCATAAAGGTTATTTTACACAAAACCCAAGATTCATCACAATAATTGAGTTGTTAAATTCTTTTGAAGTTACTAGGACTTGTGAGCACTGTTAAAGTTCAGTGTATTTGTCATGCTTTGCTGAAGTAGGGCACGAATGAATATGGAGGCTTCAAAGCTGTGGAGAATGGAGCTTTGCTTTGTTTGTTTAAACAGTAAACACCTCAATAAACACCTCTTAATCAGTATAATATTGCTGATAATGTAATGCTCCACCCACCAAGTCATAAAAAATCAGTTGTGGTTTCATTTCTTACTTTTATTTCATTTCTTACTTTTATTATTTGATCAGGAAATAGAAATAAAAAGAATGAAAGAAATACAATACATGTATACTAGATTTTCCTGCAGAATTTATTCTGATTGAGATGGTTCTTTAAGTGATTATTATTATTATTTTGGTTTTGTAGTTGGTTACACAACTGATGACTTACGGTTTATCTGGCAGTCTGGAGATCCTGTACAGCTAGAGAAAATTGCTCTGCCTCAGTTTGATATTAAAAAGGAAGATATTGAATATGGTAACTGTACCAAGTATTATAAAGGCACAGGTAAGTAATGTAAGATTTTCTTGGTAAAAACTTTAAGCTTCCTACAATTACTGTTTAAGGTTATTGGTTAATACTCCATTTGATATCTTACATTCTGTGGAAAAAAAATACATTACTTTTAACTAATCATGTAATCTGTGGTGGTTATTACTATATGAACTACTGATTAGTTACTACTAATTAATTCAGAAACGTCTAGGTTGAAAATGATATTCCATGTTTTTATTGGTTTTGCTTACATGTCTTCCAATCTTACTGTCACCATTTTGTTTCTATAGTCCTAATACCATTTTATACTTGTAAATGCTCAAATTTTCTGATAGGTTGTTCACATAGAATTATGCCAGCTGCAGCAAAGTAGGATAATTTTGGTTTTCTGGTTGGACTTTTGTGGATAGTACTAAAGTATAGCTTCAAGTGCTTTCTCCCTGTAGGCTCTTCCTTTCTCTAAGTGTTCTGGAAAATCTGTCATTATAGAAAGCTGCTTACAATCCTCAGTCCTGTATTTATTCAATCCTATTATTATTTTCTGAGTATGGGCTCAAATTTATCTAATGCTTTCTGTACTCTGGCTTCTAATGATTTATCTTTTCTACTTTGATTGATTCCTGCCTATAATTACATCCAAACTACTGTGGCAATCGCAAGACTTTCTGCAACAACAGAAGTCAGCAGGGTGTATTTTAGTGAGTGCTCTTGCATCGTATGAATAAATCTCTCATTGAAACTCAACAAGGATGGCTGTGGCTCTACAGCTTCTGAGGGTCCTCTGCAAGTTTCTCATTGACTATTCAGCTGAAGTTGAGGGTCTCTGGCTTGCAGTTGCTCCTGAGCTCACTCCCAAATCTGATGAGATCTTGAGTAACCTTAGCGATCTCAGAGTTGAGGAATTTAACTTGAAAAAGATTATGAAAATTGAAATGGGGTTTGGTTTTGAACTGCCTAACTAACTTCTTAGCCTATGTAACTCAACATCTCACATGATTTACCATTTGTAAATAAAATGAAATTAACTTTCCTAAGGAAAACTCTGCATTTTAGAAAGCACAACCAACAACTGGCAGTGACTGCATTCAAATCTAAGTTGGGATATGGTAGAAAATTACTTAACAGTGAAAAAAATATTTTGTTCTTAATTAAACAATGAATTTACTGAAAAAAATAGACTATAAAGTAGTTAAAAATTAAAGGGGTGGATCTTAAAATTCCCAGATAAATTTTATACAAATGAGAGTATTGGAAAACTTACATTCAGTTTGATAGAAAAAGGAAATGCTTACTAAATATTGCTATCTTGTAGTTCAAGTTATTTTGGTCATATTGGGTTTTGCTCTAAATCTAAAATTAAAGATCTGAAAAAATCTTTAGATATTTCAGATAATTTTAGGAACCTTAAAAAAATCTAAATTTTGTACACTGTACCATTAAACAGGAAAGAAAATTAGTAGTGTTCTCTCAAGTTTCAGTACCTTGTGACCACAGGTTAAAATAACACTGTGCAAAAGTCCTCAGTAAGATGGACACATTTTCACAGAACCATAGAATAGTTTGGGTCGGAAAGGGCCTTTAAAGGTCATCTAGTCCAACCCCCCTGCAATGAGCAGGGACATCTTCAACTAGATCGGATTGCTCAGAGATCTGTCCAAACTGAACTTGAATGTTTCCAGGGACGGGGCATCTACCACCTCTCTGGGTAACCTGGGCCAGTGTTTCACTACCCTCAGTGTAAAATATTTCTTCCTTATATCAAGTCTAAATCTAAACCTCCTAGTTTAAAACCATTACCCCTTGTCCTATCGCAATAGGCCTAAAAAGTTTGTCTCTATCTTTCCTGTAGTCCCACTTTAAGTTCTGGAAGGCTGCAATAATGTCTCCCTGGAACCTTCTCTTCTCCAAGCTGAACAACCCCAACTCTCTCAACCTGTCTTCATAGGAGAGGTGATCCAGCCCTCAGATCATCTTGATGGCCCTCCTCTAGACTCATTCCAGCAGCTCCATGTCTTTCCTGTGCTGAGGTCTCGAGAGCTGGTGGGGTCCCCACTCCAGGTGGGGTCTTACCAGAGCGGAGCAGAGCAGAGGAGAGACTCAACTCCCTTGACCTGCTGGCTACTCTTGATGCAGCCCAGAATATGGTTGGCCCTCTGTACTAAGAACCAACTCATGTCCATCTTTTCATCCACCAGTATCCCCAAGTGCTTCTCTGTAGGGCTGCTCTCAGTCCCTTTAGCTTCCAGCTTGTATTGATACCGGGTGTTGCCCCAACCCAGATGCAGGACCTTGCACTTGGCCTTGTTGAATCTCATGGGGTTCACACAGGCCCACTTCTCAAGCTTGTTCAGGTCCCTCTGGATGTCATCCCGTCCTTCAGGCCTTGTCAACCACACCACTTAGCTTGGTGTCATCAGCAAACTTGCTGAGGGTGCATTGGATCCCACTGTCTATGTCACTGACGAAGTTATTAAACAATCTGGTCCCCATTTGGACCCCTGAGGGACACCATCTAACCGGTTCCACATTCACTGAACAATCCACCCATCAAACTTCTCCAATGTAGAGAAATCTCTCCAATTTAGGGAGCAAGATGTTGTGGGGGACCATGTCAAAGGCCTTACAGAAGTCCAGAGAGATGACATTCTTAGCTTTTCTCCTGTCCACTGATGTATTCACTCCATCATAGAAGTCTATTAGTTTGGTCAGGCAGGACTTGCACATGGTGAAGCCATGCTGGCTGTATCAAATCAGCTCCCCTTCCTCCATGTGCCTTAACATAGCTTCTAGGAGGATCTGTTCCTAGGAGGATCTTCCCAGGCTGACAGGTTGTTAGTTCCCAGGGTTCTCCTCTCTACTCTTTTTAAAAATGGGTACAATGTTTCCCTTTTTCCAGTCAGATGGGACTTCACCTGATTGATGACTTTTCAAAAATCATTGAGAGGCACATCACCCAATTCCCTCAGGATTCTGCGATGCATCTCATGAGGTCCCATAGACTTCTGTATGTTAAGGTTCCTCAGGTTGTCACAAAACTGATCTTCTTTTACAGTGGGAGGGGGTTCAGCTCCTGTCTTGCTTGATAGGTGTGGGGAGAAAGGTTGCCAGTGAAGATCGAGGCAAAAAATTTGAGTGCCTCAACTTTCTCCTTTTCCATTGTTTCCAGTTTGCTAGTCTTGTTCATCAAGAGGAGTTCACTTTCTTTTCTGGCTAACATACCCATAGAAGCCCTTCTTATTGTTCTTTTCATCCCTTGCCAAGTTCAGCTCCATCCGTGCTTGGCCTTCCTGACCCTATCCCTACATAACCAAGCAGTGTCCCTTTACTTTTCCCAGGGTAGCTGTCTGGTCTTCCATTGCCTGTGTGTCTCTTTCTTGCCCTTTGGTTTGACCAACAGGTCTCAACTCAGCCATGCTGTCTCTTGCCTTCCTTTCCTGTTTTCTTCCACCTGGGGATCAAGAGCTCTTGCATTCCAAGAAAAGCTTCCTTTAAGATCTGCCAGTTCTGTTCCGCTCCCTTGTCCCTGAGGGCAGTTTCCCAGAGGCTACTATTGAGTAACTCCTTGAAGACCTTTTGTGTGTGTGCTATGTTTGAACATTAAAGAAAGAACATCAGAGAACTGTTAGAGTGGGTGGAGTGATAACATGAAATTTTAAAAAGTTTTTATAATCCTTTTTTTGCAAATCCTTTTTTGTTTAGAAATTAAGAACATCCATGTTAATCTCGTTAAGCGACTGGAATTAATACTCACTAATGTGAATGGAACGTCTTAGTACTCTGAAATATTTTTAAAGGGTGTAATCAGTAATCAGTACTTGTTTGATTTATATTAAATTCTTATATTGAAGGTATTTACAAAAGCAGATTTTGCACACATAGTTAAAATTAATTCAGTTAAGGATTTTGTCAGGTAATCAAGAGGCAGTGTTGCATATACAAGCAAATTTTCCAAATCATGGTTTATGTGTAGAAGATTCTTACCAATTGCAAAGAACTTAATCTTTACTGCCTATTTACATCAACTGACATTTTGTCATACCTACCTAAGTAGAAAGAGGGTCAACAAATTTGGGGTGACTTTTTTGTGGCAATGAATTGAATATTTAAATTTGCAAATTGCCTATTCTCTGTTCATCAAAATGTATGATAGATTCAAATAGATCCTTGTGAGCTGGATGGTGAGAGCAATAGATACTATTCTCTGCCTGATGAAAGATGATACAAAGCTCTAGAGAATACATTTCTGGCATAAAGCAAACAAATAATGATTTTGAAGGTCATCTCATTTGAAAATCGAACCTAAAAGTATCTGGAAACTATTCAGAAATTATAGAGGGGAAATTTGTCAGACAACAGATCATTGAAGAGGATAGAATGAACTATAAAATACTGTATAGTGTCTTCTGAACAAAGATATTTTTCCTTAATGTTTTTTTTTTTTTTTTGCTATTGTTTTGGTTATTGTGTGCCCAAACATCACATTTAAGATGACTTACCTTTCTACAGCACTTAATTGATAAAATATAGAAGACAAATAGATATATTTTTGACTGATTCTATCTTCTAAATTGTCTTTACGTCAACTTTATTTATAGACATAGACTGGCCTGAATTTTCAACTTGTTATAATATAACATAGGAATCTTGTAAATAGTTTATGAGGTTGTTTTTACAATGCTTTTGTACTACTGTTAACATAAATATGCCAGTTCTGCTAATAGAGTGAAAATATTAACAGATTTTTTTTTTCTGATTATCAGATTTCCCAATGCATGTGTTATCTCCAGAAAAACCTCTAGTATCTGCAGCTTTGTTTGTCATTTAACTAATCTTAATGAATATCCTCTGACATGTTGGTGTGCTTTAGATCCTCATTTTAAAAGATTTGAGGCAGTATCCCTTGTTTTCAAAATTTACAGTGTTTTTAGAGCCTTTTTTAAAAAGTCTGCACCAATTTTAGAAGTCAACTCTGCCAGCTTTCAGTATTGGGAGAATCTCTCCTTGAAGTCCCGTTCAGATCACCTCTTTACGTTCTAAACTTTCTACAGTAATATTTCTATATCCCATCTTTTGTAAAATTAATGCTGAGTGGGATTTTCAGATGAACTTGAGCTAGTATGAATGCTAGACCCCATTGTCTTTTTTCTGGGCTGCATCTTGCAGCCAGCATCAAGATGAGAGTCACTTTAACTGCCCATTACTGATGTGCTGTGAGAAGATGGAGGATGCCTTATAGAGCAACAGAGTACCACATGCCTGACTATGCTTGGTGGTTATATGGAACTGAGTGTTAAGTTGTTGAACTTTTGCTCTTAACTTAAACAGGAAAAGGCCTAAAAGACACAGGTCTGAAGAGGTTGACCTGCAAAGCACGTTAAATATTAATGCATTTATTTCTTTAAAGGTTATTACACTTGTGTAGAAGTAATCTTCACTTTAAGAAGACAAGTTGGATTTTACATGATGGGTGTTTATGCTCCTACACTGCTAATTGTTGTTCTGTCCTGGCTGTCATTTTGGATCAATCCTGATGCAAGTGCTGCAAGAGTACCACTGGGTAACCTGTGTTTACACATGCCGTCACAATCCACATTAATGCCATTGAGCCATTCCCAGTTGCTTCGACAACATGACACTGGACACTGAAAGCAACTTCACTTCCATTATCCACTCATCATTTTCACTGAAACCTCGTCATTCCTAGTCCCGTAAAATCCACCTCCACAATAAGAGTTCACTTGATAATGGTTCCAGTGTTTGTGTGATAAGCACACTGTCTCTGCTCTTCTCAACCCAGAAAAATTTGATCTTTTCTGTGTATGGCTAGTGCTGCAGACTCTGTGACAATATGCAGTTTATAGGAATTTGAACTTTTGAATACACAGTAATAAAGCAGAATGATGATTAAGGCTCTAAAAAGCTACCTCTTGGAGCAGTTTTTCTGAAGATAAGTAGAAACAGAATGAGGTCTGGAAGACAATTATTATCCTTGTTACCTGATTGGCTTTATTTCATTAGAGATGCAGTTCATGAGAGTACTTCAGGCTCATGCATTTATGCTGCTCAGCACAACGCAGTAGGCAGGCCCTTAATTTATTATGAAATAGTAGGACACAGAGTTAATCAAAACAACATTATCTTGACTAATTGAATTGTACATGGGACTTCAGCTCTGGGGTGGGCAAACCTACTGACCCTGAAAGCTCAATAAAATGCAGAGCCAGGCTCTTGCATCCTGACACTTCTCCTATTCGGATTTCCTTCCACTTATCCCCTGGGCTCAGGTTATCAACCAGGCCTCTTCCTCCTCTAGTGATACTACAGGCAAAATAAACTGAGAGCCACGAACACCCTGCAATTTAAGAAGGGTGCTCATGTCCTTGAATCTGTCTAGAGAAGGACACCAAAGCTAGTGAAAGGGCTGGAAGGAATGCCCTGTGAGGAGCAGCTGAGGACTTTGGGCTTTAGTTTGGAGAAAAGAAGGCTGAGGGGTGGCCTGATTGCTCTCTGTTGGTTCCTGAGGAGGCAAAGAGGGGAGGGATGAGCTGATCTTTTCTCCCTAGTGTTCAGTGATAGGACAGCGTAGGACATGGTCAAGCCAGAACTGGTCAGGCAGTTGCACTAAATGATCCTTGTAGGTCACTTCCAACTAAAAATAGTCTAATCTATCCTAAAATCTGGAGAACCGTGACTGGAGTGCTACTTTTGGCTTGTGAGCCACAGTTGGCTACCTTGCTCTGACTGAGTGTAACAGAGCCGCTATATCATTATATTTATTATATCTTTATTTTTAGAAGTCCATGTCAGAACATAAATCAGCTTTTTTTCTTTTGACCTTTAAAATATTAATAGTTACTTCTAGAGCAACCACAAGCTGCATTAGTTTGATAACAAGTAACAAATATAACCTGTTACCTTGAAAAGTAGCAAGGATGCATTCCATAATGTGAAACAAAAGATATTTTACGAAAAAAAAAGTGTGGGGAAAATATAGCATGCATTAAACTATAAAGATAGGAACAAGAACTGGAAGTATTTCACATATTGAGCTCCGATAGATCACAGCTTGAGCTGTATTTCCACTTTTATGATCCTGCACTTCAAATAGCCAACCAGAGAGACTTATTAATTACGTATTAGATTTATAAGAGTCTTTGTGACTAAACATGCATGCTTATTTATTGTTTATTTGTTTCATTTATTTTAAATGTTCATTGGCTCCTTTTATGTATTAGCATTTCTGAAATAATGCATTTTCAAAAACAACTAACCATTGACCTCGTTGTGTGACTTTTCTTGAATCCCCAGAGAAGCAAAAAACCCAGTAAATTTGACCATCCTTTGATCATGAGTCAGTATTTAGTAATGCAAGTTGTTAACACTTACTGGGGTAAAATTTGTTTCTCCAGTTTGCAGGAGGGCAACAAACTAACTCTTCTAGCTTGAAGATAGTCGTCCTTGAAATTTCACAGGATTAATGTTCATGTTTTTAAGTTGGTTTTGTAAAATTAAATCAAATATTGCAAGATCTAGTATTTTAAGCTCTACAAAGTGATTGTACAAATGTTGCCAGCATCAGGCATGATCATAATACTCACATATTAAGGGAGCAAACACTTTTAAAGCTGGTAGGAAAAAAATACAATATCCAAGATGCTGAACCAGTCCTTATCATTGGCTAATTTGGTTATTCAGGGTAAGCGTAGAGGCTTTTCAGAAGTCTGGCATAGAAATGAATTGTACTTGATACAGTACACTGTTAGAGAACAAAGAGCAAGCTGGGCACAGGAAGATGTCTCCTATATATGTTAAGGCAGTACAACCTTATTTGTACTTTTTACTGCAATTCCTTATGATCCATAATTAGTATTCATCCCCAGGCAGCTGCTCAGTTAAAATGTTTTTTTTTTAAAAGGACACTATTCTATGCTCACTTTCTGTCCTCATAGGAATGTTTGTACTTGAGTGCTTCAGATACAGAGTGGACACTGAGGATTGTCTGTTCAGTGTTTGCCATGTCATTCTGATCTGAGATAATACATCTTGCCATTCTGTATTGTCCTAACGGACAAAATAAATCCAACTTTACAATGATACATTGCTATCACACATTTCTAAATAAAACATCAGAAAAATTTGTATTTTAAGGTCATATGACTGTAATAATTTCTTTATACTTTCTCTTCAGTGTTTTAACAGCTTGTAAATTGCACGTTTGAGATTAATACCAAAATAAGCATCATATCAATCTTATTGAAATCCAAATGAGAACAGTAGCAAAAGAATGATGTGTTATTTATTATCAACTATAGTTGAATACTTTCATAGACCCAAACAGATACTTTCAGTTTTATTAACATTTTCATATTTGCAGTTACTTAAAATGGATCTGAAGAAAATGAGCTCTCAAGGAATTACAAAATTTTTCATGCTTTGGATACCACGTGTGACCAATTTAAGAAACATAGTTAAGACTGAGTATCCTTTTGGCAAACATTTTCTATAGACATCAATTATATTTCATGGAGTTGCCCACTCATAACTAAAGATTTTTATCATTAGTGTTCACAAAACCAAAACGGAACATTCTGAACTGGGAGGTTGAACTAAGTTTTCCCCACGAGAGCCATTTCTAAAGGTAACTTTTTCCAAATGTAGCTGTTCATGCTACTATTTCTGTTTCATAGGAGCCTGTGAGAAATCTTTGCTTGAGATCAGGCTTGTACTTTGCCTCTTGTGATGTGACCCCTGTGCTGATGATGACATTTGGAAGCCTTGTTAGGAGAAATGCCTATTGAAACCCAGTTTGATGATGAGTGTGACCTTTCAACAGCCTTGCAGATGTGTGTGTGTGTGGGGAGTTTCACAATAAGGGCTTCCTAAAATGCCCTTTATCTAGCAAGCTTTCTCTACATCCTAGAGACTCGAGTAGGGAATGATCATAGACCCTCAGTCACCTCTGTTTTCATCTTCACAGCAAGTCAGGAACACAGACTTTTTAATGTACTGGAACAGCTTTGCTCTTCAGCAAAAATTCCCTTTTACCTAAGGCTCCCATATCACACTTGTGGAAGGGTCATTCAGAGAACTGCTCCTGCTGTGGCACATTTTGGTCTTCTAGGACAGAAATTGTGTAGTTTAAAGGACTTGGAGTCTTTTGTTTTAAGTATCATGTATTTCTCTTCCATCTTCCCAGACTTAGGTGGACATTGTAAGATAAGTCTTTAGAAAGCTCATTTCCCAGCTGTGTGATGTGTGATGGGGCAGGAAAAACACAGCAAGCAGTTTAGCCTCACTTATTTTGTTTCTCTGTTATTCATAAAATGAAGCTACTCATTATTAATAATTCATCATTAACTGCAATATCCTACCTAAGTATTCAGTTTCACTTGTTCATTAACTGAAGGCATGCGCACCTTGTACACCTGCTGCACCGACCACATTGTGAAGTCCCATTCACTGTTACGAGACATCATTCAGTATTGTCTCTTTCAGAGGAAAAGCACAGCCAGTGTCAATACGGGTAAATTTTCTTTAATCAATATATTGTTTTCCTTCTCGTAGGTATTTTCTCAGTGCTTAGCTTGGCGTCGGAATGTACCACTCTTGCGGCTGAGCTTCCCAAAGTGTCTTACGTGAAGGCCTTAGATGTCTGGCTGATTGTTTGCCTTCTCTTTGGGTTTGCATCCCTGGTGGAGTATGCAGTGGTTCAGGTAATGCTAAACAATCCAAAGAGAATTGAAGCTGAAAAAGCGAAGATTGCCAAGGCAGAACAAGCAGAAGGGAAGGGTGGAAATGCTGCAAAGAAGAACACTGTGAATGGCACAGGGACTCCTGTCCACATCAGCACTTTACAGGTAGGAGTCGTGAAGCTGTGTGTGCAAAATCAGCATTATCTTCTGTTGACAAAATTCCAGGAAAATACTGTCGTAATAGCGTTGGATAGTACTTAATCTTAGAAGTAGCCAAGACAGTAGAAACATGCTGGTAATTAATGGATAGCCATTTGACCAATTGGTCCCTAGTGATTTCGGGTCAAACATACTAAGCGAAAAAATTGTCTTTTTATATCCTAGCACCATGGTTGCTTCTGAGCCTCAGGTAAATAAAATAGCAAGCATTTTTACAGTTGTTATTTTTCTCATAATAAATAGCAGCTGTCAGACTGTAACTATTCAGAGGACAGGACTCTCAGTATTTGCTGAGAGCGTACTCAAATAACACCCATCTCATTGCTTTCCCTGGGACGGCCACAGCTGCACCACATTGTATGTCAAGCATCTCTGAAGCCAGGCATCCAGAAGTCTTGGCATTTGTAACTAAAAGACAGGTCTGTTTGCCTGTCAAACAGTGCCTGCATTTCTTGTGTTGCTGGATAAAGTTTATGAGTAAATCTGTCAGATCTCTTTATATGGATAAAGATAGAATCATAGAATGGTTAGAGTTGGAAGGGCCCTTAAAGATCATCGAGTTCCAGCACTCCTGCCATGGGCAGGGACACCTCACACTAGAGCAGGTTGCTCAAACCTTGATCCAGCCTGGCCTTAAATACTTCCAGCGATGGGGCATCCACAGCTTCTCTGGGCAACCTGTTCAGTGCCGATGAGATGAGATGCACATCTTCACTCAGGCACAAATTTTCCATCGTGTTGCTAAATTCCTGCTGTTGTGCTCCAAGACTCGTCAAACATCCCAGACCTACCACCCTCAGTCCTGAGTGATATTTAATTGACATTTATTCTACAGAAGAAACCACATTATGCTACAATATATGGAATATGAATTTGTCTTACAGTTCTCGATGACTCAGAAATTTTGATGTATAAAATAAAGCTATTAGGCCACATCCAAGTGATAGTATTGGTAGTGTGCAATGTGACTGTAACATTTTTTTAAGGAGGGAATAGTTTATGCCAGAAAGGTGGAAACCCCATCCTAGTACCAAGCTGTCATTGCCATATAACTAATTACCTCGAGGAGGTGCAAGTATAGCAGAGCGGTGCACTTGACTGCCATAGTTCTCACCTTGTAGAAGAGTTTCCTGGGACCTGTTTCAGCAGACAACCAGGCTCAGTTTAGAGCAACCCCATGTTTGCATTGACTTCTGTCGCAAGTAATTCCCCAAGTCCAGGCAACATGGAAATTGAGTAGAAGAAAGACAGCACCGCTGCAGTTTTGCTTCTCCTGAACTGATTGTGGTATGTCTGTGTTCAGCAATTTGCAGGTCCCAAATTCAACTGTTTGTTGTGACAAAATAGTTGCAACAGTCCAGAGGAGCAGCATAAAATCTACTTGTTCCTATCTATTTCAAGTACTTAAAAAGTTTAAGCATTAAGCTTGATCAATGGCAAGATTAACAAAAAAAAACCTACAGTTTTTCAGTAGCGTGAACAAGGCCAAATTGCTAAATTACTAACTCTCCTTGGTGTGGATGCCCTTTAAGGTGCTTGCCATTGCCATGGCCATAAGAAAAATACAATGATAACTTTCATCACTTGTACTATCTTCTCATCTTTTAAGAATTTTTTTTTTTTCAAGAAGACAAGTTTGGGTGTACAGTGCAGACTTAGAGGAAGGGGAGTCATTGTCCACAAAAATTAAGCAACATTCTCCATGAATGGTGGCTAGCTGTAGTCTGAAAGTTTGTATGATTCAGATCTCATTCTTCCCTCCAAGATTTTGCAGTGTCTCCCCACCATGGTCTTGCAATGTCAGCCCCACTATCTCATGTTTGACCTGCACTTTTCAAGGACTTCCAAATTTCTTATCAGAAACCTTTAACATTCCAATATCTATGATCTCTGCAACAATCATCTGTTTTGCATTTATATGGAGACCTGGGCATGTGTGGCTTCTAATGATCTTTACACAGGAAGTTACAAAACCTTTGTTTACCGGGATGTATTGGAAATATGTATTCATTGCTGTAAAAACTAGCTATGTGGCTGAGTGGTCTCCTGCCCTCATGGCTCGTGATCCTGCTTGTATCCAGCCTTCTGCTTTGAAATACAGCCTACCTTACAAATGATGTCCTGGGCTAGTAATTTCTGTGAAGATCGCCAGGCTGAGATAGAAAAAGGTCCCAGACCAATAATCATTTGACATCAGGATGTGCCAGGATAGCAATGCTAGATTTTATATATTTGAATGCTATAAATCTGCCTAGCTGAAAACTCCCTCTCAGAACTGGCTACCACATAGGATTACTTTGAAAGTTCTCAGCCCTGGAGAAGCCTGTACTGAACTCCTGAATCAGAACAGATCTAAATCTTTCAGTAGCTCTGACTCCTAAGCCAAAACTAGACCTGCCTCACAAAATTGGGATTGCTCCCATACAGATCTAGTAATGATCAAAGAGAGAATGCATTTGTCATACGGCAAATATGTGAGGGAGGAAAACATTAAAGAAACAGGTAATGGAAAAAAAATGTATGTTGAAAGGCATAAAGAATATGAAAAGAAACAAAAAGAGGCCAGAGTGTTGTCCCAGAACTTCAGGAGGGTTATGTAGGATTGTGTGTGAGTAGAGAGCAAATGCTGTGCTAAATGTCTGGAAAGACATCACTTTAGGAGAATAGGACAACTTCGAACTGCATCGCTGTAATGAGTGTACGTCCTGTAGAAATGCTCAAGGATGTTCTTTTTCCATACAGGAGGTGATACTAAACCAAAAGTGACCGAGAGTGTAGCTGGAAATCTCACCTTAGTTTTGAAACAGTGAATAGACCAGGTGGGACTCAAAGGTAAAGCCAACAGGAAAGACCTGAAAGCAGAAGAATTCAAATGGGAAAAAACAGAAAGCATGGATAACTGTATTTATAAGTGTTTCTCCAGCTTAAACGAAGCACATTTATTATGAATGGTGCTGATAAATATCTGGAAGTTGTCAAAGGTGAATTAGGTTTAAGAAGAGAAATTACTTTATTTCACTTTAAAATGCCCCTGATCCTGATGCCAGGCCAGTTTAGCAGCATTCCCTGAGCAGCAAGTTGTGCTCTTCCTGCCTCCCACAGCCATGCAGTGTCACAGCAGTGATGCCTGCAAGAGATTTGGGGAAGGGGCTGGTATGTAAGGTATGGGGGAGTTCCTGGGGTGGGAAGGTCCCAGACCTGGGAAGGATCAGGTGGGACACAAGGAAGCAAGTGAGGCAATTGCGCATCCCTTGTTCCAGCCCTGATGGAAAAATTTATTTTCATGTGCTTGCTCCATTTCTGAAAGAGAAAAATAGCATCTGGTCTGGAGATTTGGCATGCTTGATATAATTAAAAAACCAGTGATCATGCTTAAAAATATAAGCGGTTATTGTTCCTTTTTCATGACAAGAAATTGAGGGAAGTGGTAAACTTTTCAGTGTGTCCTAAGCATTAAAACCTTGATGCCGTTCACAACTGAAGGTGACGAGAATGGATTCCCTCTAAGGGCCTCTAAGGGTCCACCTAGAATCGTAGAATAATGGAATGGTTTGGGTTGGGAGAAAATTTGAATATCACCTTCAACCCCCCTGCCATGAATAGGGACACCTCCCAGCAGTCAGGTTGCTCAAAGCCCCATTCAGCCTGGTCTTGAACACTTCCAGAGATGGGGCATCCACCGCTTCTCTGAGCAACCTTTTCCAGTGTCTCTTCACCCTCATAGTGAAAATCTTTTTTCTGATAACTAACCTAAACCTACCCTCCTTCAGTTTAAAACTGTTACCTCTTGTATTATTGCTGCATTCCCTGATAGAGAGTCCCTCCTCATTTTCATAGGAGAGGTGATCCAGCCCTCTGGTCATCTTCATGGCCCTCCTCTGGACCCACTCCAACAGGTCTGAGGACTCCAAAGCTGGACACAGTACTCCAGGTGGAGTCTCACCAGAGTGGAGTGGGGGGTAGGATCACCTCCCTTGACCTTCTGTCCATGTTCCTTTTGATGCAGCCCAGAATATAGCTGGCCTTCCAGCTGCAAGCATACATTGCGGGCTCATGTTGAGCTTCTCATCCACTGTCAGTGCCAGCTCCTCCTCCGGGCTGCTTTCAGTCCACTCTCTTCCTCACCTGTATTTGTGCTTGGGATTGCTGCAACCCACATGCAGGACCTTGCACTTGACCTGACTGAACCTCCTGAGGTTTTCAGCAGAAAGCATTTTTGGACTAGATGATCTCCAGAGGTCCCTTCCAAACCCATATCATTCTGTGATTCTGTGATTAACAGTGGCAGTGAAGATGGCAGGATGAAGACAACACTCACAATTTGTCAGTCATCCAAAGATGGAGAAATGTTTCCATGGGTGTATAGCTTACTTCTCCTCTCCACCAAATCCTGGGTACTGCCTGACGTAAAAGCTGTATGTTACCAGCATACGCCAAACCCCTAAGTACATGCTTTATGACTCATACCCCCTCCAACAAAAACCCTTGAAATGTCAGTGCCATTTTAAGCCCAGAAGTTTGTCGGTATGACTGTTTGATTAAAGTCAAGTGGTTCATCTGGCAAGCTCACCCTAAATCTGTAGAAGAAAAGAGAAAATTTAACATAAACACTTATGATCTGTTGTAGGATAGGCAATGGCTATGCATTTACAGTCAAGGAACCATGAGAAAGTACAGTTTGGCTCCCTTAGCTCATAGCCACGGCAAGTAGATGCTGTTCTAAGCAGAGGATAAAATTATGCAACCTGGTGGTAACACTTGGCACTGGCTTTTTATTGGGAATCCTTAGTAGGAGTTTGTGTGTGTTTCCTAGCAATGCAACATCATACAGTGAGAAAAACAAGCGAAAAGGGAAATGTTTTGAAGATGAATCAGTTTGGTTTTTTCACTGATGGTGTGATTACAGGGAGAGATTGGGCTATTAACGATAACAACACCCCTCGATTTGAAAAGTCACATTTTCACCAAGCCCTTTTATAGAAGCTGTCCCCCACAGATAATGTGCTGATGACTAGAGAGAACATTTCCCAAATGAATGGCTCTGGTGGATGATGAATAGTGCTATGCAAGTGGTGGTAATAGCTCTAAACCCAGTTATTTTAAAAAAGCAGTAGTGCTACTTCTTGCCTTGTCTTGTCAGAGCCACATCTAGACTCTGAAACCTGATACAGTTTATGTTTGTCTCTACTGATTTATAATATACTTGACTGCTGCTGGTGACCTGTGGTGACCTGATCTTCCCATATTGTCTTTTCCCCTCAAGTGGCACTCCAGACTCAGATCTTTCTTGCAGAACCACCAGAAACCCAATTTACATTTTATCTTATTCACAGAACCACAGGCTGCAGTGTACTTTAATAGTTCATGACAACATTTCAGGTACAGAGTAGGTACTTTCTGCTCTAGTGACTCACGTATCCATCCTTGGAGATAATTCAGAACATGACTGTGAAAAGGCCCCGAGCAATCTGCTTTGAGCAATGGGTTGGTCTATGTGACCTCCAGAGGTCCCTGCCAACCTCAGATATGCTGTGATTCTATGATATTTTATGAATAAATATTTTTGTGCTGTACTTTGTAAAGAATATTTGGAATGTAATAGCAAATTCCTGCTGAGCTGCACCAGAAAATATACTCAGTCTGAATACATACTAATGCTAAACATTCATTACTTTATTGATGATCTCCATCTATCATTATGGCAAGAGTAAGAGAAGAGCACAAAACGAGTACAAGAAAGATTAATGACAGAATTTGTTAGAAAAGCCCTCCTTCATCTTTTATGGAAGACTTTTACACAACTGGCAGCACTAGTGACAGATCTGCACGCCAAAAAGAGGTTGAGTGCAACAGAAAGGGTGATTTTATGGCAGAGAGGTGCTGTGTAGGACAGAGAATGCTGCATTACAGCTGGGAGGCACTTCAGCCCCAGGGAAGCATGCTGAGCTGGAGAGGCTGCCAGTGCGATAGCATGTTTGAAGCTTTGCTAGAAATTATGAACAATACAATTCTGCTCTCAAAAAATCTTGAATCCAAAATGATGACATTTTCTATTACACTTCATCCTGGTGGATGAAGAGGGCTTGATCACAGGATGAATAGTCAATTGAAAAGGATCTTTATTCTATTTGCAGAAAACAAATTTATTCGAGTCCTGGTATTTTTCCTTCTGTGAAACGACAGATTTCACAAATGTGAAAACTCTTTTTTCTCATCTGGGTGGAAGAATTTAAACAAAAAATAGGAATGGTGCTGGTGAGCTACCTAACAATGTTCAAAACAGCTACAGACCAGAAGGGAAGCTATAATAATTTAACAATGGAAAACACACTCCCCAAAGACTGAAAACTAACTCATCTTCAAGCATTTCTCTTTTCTTCTCACTGGCAAATGGAGAAGTTGATAGAAATTTATGTAAGTTGAAATCCAGAAAATAAATGTAGATAATGGGTGTAGGTAACAAAAGGGATATATGGTTAACACAATTAAAGGCAGTGGGAAGTTACTTTGCATGATTAGCCAGAAAGCAAAAAACAGTGACAAGAGTATTGGTCCAATATCAGATAGAGATGCTGTAAGTATCAAGAATTAGCAGAAAAGGCAAAAGTGCTGAACAAATAATCTGCTCTGTGTTTGAGGAAAAGCCAGATATATTCAATCAGATGAAATAGCTTTCATTGACATTGTCTAATGAGGATGTTGAACAGTAGCTATTAAAGTTAGACATTTTTCAATTGAGATTTCAGCTTAAGTTGCATTTAGGATTTTTTAAAGAGCTGGTCCATGAGGGCTGTGGAGCATTAATGTTGATTTTTTAATAAATCCTTAAAAACTGGGGGGGTCCGAAAGACAGCAAGAAGCTAGCTTTGTGCTAATACTTTTAAAGGCTAAGTGGCATAACATGAATAATTATAAGCCTGACATCAATCAGTGGAAAATATTGCATAGCTAACAGGGGGCTGACTAATAATTATTATTCATAAGTATTAATTATCGTTAATATTATTCATTATTCAGCCCCCTGTTAGCTAATAAATTTAAATGGGTCAGTGAAATTAAAGCTGATCTGTGTGTTTATTGATTTAATCAAACTGAATATAATTTTTAAAAGGTTATCAATTAGGTTGACAGAGGTAATGATGTGGAGGTAAGAAACTCTGAAGAACATTAGACTTGGCTTCATATGCCAGCCTGGTTACGTCATCTGAATTATGCAAAATCAAGGTTAGATTTGTTACCATCTGTAAGTACCAGCAGTTAATCAGACTAACTATAGTCATGCCTCGTGACTGAAAATTGAAGCCAAGTAAATTCAGGTTAGAAATAAGGTGCATATGTTTGTGGGGAACAAGGTCATGGAAAAAAGTCTCCATCCTGGATGTTTTTAAAGGAAAACCTGGTGTAACTCGTTTGGGCAATGAATCTGGAGAGTGATGAAGAGTACCAGAATCAGCAGACATGGTGATGGGGAGCTGGTTCCCCCTCTCTTTCTCCGTTTTCTTATCACGTTATTGCCCTGACTCCACAAAGAAAGGCTGTCTGTGCTGGATAAGGCAGCAGCACACACACTGCAGCTCTGGAGTAGCAGCAGCAGGTGCTGAACTTGGCAGGGAGCACTGGTCAGCCGGAATTTTGTAAAAGGTGAGAAACAACCATTGCAAGGGGCCTTCTGGCTTCTAGGAGCCACTTTGAGGTATTTCTGAGCTGTTTGTCGAAAGGCAGGTGTCCTGACCAAAGCACAAACCCTAGACAAGGTGGCCCAGTCCTAGGAGAAATGGGAACTAGGTCTGTGTTTTGGGCCAAGCCCCCAGAGCCACATCACCTTCTTGTGCCCTCCTCACCAGCCCTACCTCCATGGACAAGGAGCATCTGCCTAGCTCAACTGGGGACATGGTGAGACCCTGTGCTATTCCAGCAGCCTTCCCTTCCCCACCAGCTGCTCCCCATCCCCGCAGGGGCAAAGCCATAGATCTAGAGGAAGCATTCTGTGGGATGGGGTCTTGCCCATGGGTCATGATGCCTGGGCAGGATAAGGCAAATATTTTCCAGGGCCAAGCTCTGTGTCAGGATGAAGTCAAAAGGATGTAACATTTAATGAGGTTTTACTTTCTTTACAAATCTTCAGTGTACTACTCTAAACTCAAGTCCCATGGTATCGTTTTCCACAGAAATGTTTCCTGTAGCCTCTGGTAAGTGGTAGGAATATCGTTACGCTTCTAGCACAAACCAAGACAAGATTAATTAAAAGCAGATAAACTACTTTTAATATATATTATTTCACTTTGTTTAGGGTCAACTTTTTGCTGTAGGTCAACTGAAGTGAATTTAGGATAAAACATCAGAAATGTTTGAGAGTTGAAGAGACGTATGAGTAGAAATTTAAAAATATGTCTAGGTAGCAACTGAATTTAGAAGCAAATTAGATTTGTAAAGCCAGGGAAATGAAAGAAATTATTTTTAAAAGTAACATATACTTACTAAAGGAAAATTTGGGCCAGGTTGCTCTTACAAGGGAAATTGTCACCCTGATAAAACAGCTCTCCAGCTGTCACTAAACTAAGCAGAACTCTGTGTGAACATGCTGTGAACAGTCCCCTGCTCATAAGGCAGAGGTGACCTAGAAGCCATTCTCCCAGTTCTCTGTCCCGCGAGTGAATGTGAACTGACTGGTAACAGCCTTTAGAGGAGCACTCTCTACATACCCCACTTGGAACAGGAATATTCTGTATTGTAAATGAGAGCACTTAGGCTACAATTAGCGTCACTGAGTTTTAGAATATATCGCTGGTAGTATGAGGAATGGACTACAGGTCTGCAAATCCGAATGGAGGCTTAGAATTTCATACCTGATTCTATTTCTTGTAGTGGCCTTACTAAATCTGAACAGTTTTGACCATGGAAAAAATATAGCATGTCTGTGACTCTTCAGTTAATATGCACCTTAGTCCTGCAAGTTACTCTTCCATTGCACAAGGGTCTGCTTTCTGTCTTTATTACCCATATCGTTGGGTATGATCTGACTGGAAGGAACCTCTTGGATCCCTGACAGGCCCCATGTCACCCAGGGTCATGTAATCATGTTCATACATGTCTCAGTCACCACCTTACTAGACACCTTGCCCCTGCTACCCCACTACTGAACACTGTCCCATTCTTTGATGACTAGGAAGCAGTTGCAAGAAATTTGTATGTATGGTTTTGCCTTACCATCATGGAAGGCCTGTCTTGTTTTTCTTTTTTATAATCTGTAATCTTGATTTTGTTGTGTAACCTGCACCTCAGTTTTAGTGCATTGGTTTTAGTATTTACTGTTTTCCTGAGAAATATGTCTGGCAAATCTGGGAAGATGTATCCTATCTTTGCTGAGGGAATAGCACTGTGCTTCTCTTTTGCATCTCTCACCAGAAACAGCCTCATCAGTAATGGGAAACCAAAGTCAAAATTTAGGTCTTCCCAGCTGCCACAGCTCTTTTCATCCAGGATACCTTGACAGTTTTTATAGAGAAGCTAGTAGCGTTCTCCAGAATGTTTTTCATTCATCTGTAAGTCTTGTACTGAATTTCACTATTACTATTTGACTTACAAAATGGGGTAATGCAAATATCCTGAACCATCAGACTAAGACTGCAGAAAACTGAGAGTTGGAGAGAGCTGAGAGTAAAATACCTGAAGACTTCATGGAAGAGAGACAGGCTACTGGGAAGGAGGGATAGGCAGCTTTTGGAATAATCAAGTTTTAGTGTATCTGTGGCTCCAGGAAGCCCTAGTAAAATGTATGTTCATGTCAGTTGCCTGTGTATATAACCTTATTTGTAAAGCATCATTTGTTCCAACCAACTCTCAGTTTGTATGTGTGAACAAATAGCATTATTAATATGGTAGTTAAATTTCATAACCTGTATTCCCCCCCCCCCCCCTTGCTTTACTGTATAGTCCAATTCAAATGAAACTTTGAGAGAGTTTTACACAAGTCAGAAAGTGCAGTTCCTTGCAAGTAGTCTCCTCAAGCTCCCTGAACAATGTGTGTAGGCATCCTCCTGAACATTTGTTGCACCTAAAATATAAACTTCATAAAATCCAAGGAAGCAAATGTAGGAATGCTTTTTTTAATTTTTCTTTACCCAAAAATCACTTCAGCATGAAGGGCACCAGACACTTTTTTTCTTTTAAGTGTTCATTGCATGTTCCAGTAAGATTGTCGGGTCTGTAAAAGAGAGTCGTTCACCTGGGGTTACCCCATAGCACAGTAGCACTTGATCCCCAAGAGCACTGATGGAGCTGTAGGAGAGACATGTATTCGTTTGCTGGATTTAGGTGTCCCAGTTACACGGTTTCTCCAGTGTACCGATGGGGAGTGCTGAGAACTGTGTCACATCTTTGTTACCTGTCTTTAGCGAGGCACCAAGGACTGTGGGTACAAAGAAGGTGCCTTCTATCTGTTCAAGGTGGTCACCCTAAGATGAGATACAGGATCTTGAGCTGGCTACTATGTATAATCAGAATAGACTTTAATTATTGCATCAAAACTGAATTTTAGGGTCTATTCTGACAGGAGCTTCCAGGCCTTGGAAAAATGTAAGTATTGAATAGTATCTGACCTGCAGGTTCATCAGCACAGAACTGATTTAAAAAAATACTCTCTACAGAAATATTCTTTCCCCTTCTATCATCTTAAAATGAAGGAGTCTAATTGTAGCAGGTTTCACAGCATGAGGCACCTTGTGCATGAAAAATTGCACAATTATGAATGCTTAGATTGGTTTATATGATTGTGTGATCATCCTTAAGTACTTTATAGCACAACCATTCAGCAAATTAGACTGATGTAATATATCCCCATCAACAAGTAATTTTCTATATGTTTGTTTGTGGTGTTCTCTAACAGCTGCATTAAGTTTGTTAATGAAATATAGTGACTAGATCATGATTTCCCTCACTCTTTGTTTCATAGGTTGGTGAGACCAGATGCAAAAAAGTTTGCACTTCGAAATCTGATCTGAGATCCAATGATTTCAGCATCGTTGGAAGCTTGCCAAGGGATTTTGAATTATCGAATTATGACTGTTACGGGAAGCCCATTGAAGTCAACAATGGGCTTGGGAAATCTCAAGCCAAGAACAACAAGAAGCCTCCTCCTCCCAAGCCTGTCATTCCATCAGCTGCAAAGAGAATCGATCTTTATGCAAGAGCACTGTTCCCTTTTTGCTTCTTGTTCTTCAACGTCATATACTGGTCCATATATTTATGATAAATCTTTTATTTACTTTTTTCATATGTGTAAAATATATGCCATTTCATTACCCCTTCCCAGTCATGAAGGCCACTGTGTGAAATTATTTGCATTTGCAAAGCAACATGTTGCATTTTGATGCCATGCGATTGTACTGAACATATGGCATCTGAAATTTGAATGAAAGCATGACACCGCAATGTCTGTGCTCCGACCAATGTTGTATAAATGTACAGCATACATCCTGCTTTAGGAATATATATGAAGGACAATGCATACTACATTATAAAGCTGAATAACTTCAGTTATTAGTAACATGCAGAGATTTAAAGTGTTTCTGACAATGAAACTGATGTGCACGTTGAGTATTATTAAAATCAGTATTCTAGTATATGTAGTATTTAACAGCTTTTCTGCTGACTTCCAGAGGAAAAAAAACCCACAAACATCTTGTTCTTGTATAATTTTAGATGGCACTGTTGAAGATAAAGGTAAGTTGTAATTCATATTATTTAGACTTCCTAAGTGAAGGCAGCATTGATTAAGCTGATCTTGTCTATGTGGAAAAATTGAGATCAGAGAATTACTAATTTTGTAAAACCAGCTCGTTTAGAAAGAAACCCAGCATTTGTATCCATCAAGCAGGCACACATATTCTCTCTCACATAAGAGAATATGCTGGCCATAAAACATTGGGTCAGATTTTGACTGCTATTTCCTTAGGCACAAACTAGATAAAATACATCATGAACAAACAGGCCACTTCCTAGACTGAAGGTATCAGGAATTTTGGAGAAACATCACAAGATGCAGTTCAGTGTCAGGTTAAAATATCCTCTGTAGCGTCCGGCAAGCCTGCAGTATATGTCACAATTTATTTTTTTGTTGTTTCATTGGATACAATTTACTTGATTTGTCTTGTTTATCCCCTCGAAAGCTTTCAATTCAAACAAACCAGTTGTTGTCAAGATGAAATCCTATGTTTACCACTAGTTACACTTTTTTTCTTTGCCTGTTGTAGTACAGGTGACCAAAGCTAACACCTAGCTACCAGTAGAAGTGACGAAGTGTCTAAAGTTCTAAGGGGCTGAGACTCTTAAATATAACATGAGGCTTTGTGTCTATGTGTTAATTAATGGCTGCCCTCACCAACTCATTGATTTGGCTGCTACATTTTGGAGAATAAGGCCCTGTGAGTGAATCTGCTGTGATAGGAGATAGGTCTCCGTTTTCCAGAAGAAATCCCATGACATGGTGACTATAGAAACATGATTTCCCAAGGGTGTGCGGGGCAGGACCTGTGGTCTCCCATGGGTGGCAGGGTACACCTCTTGGTGAGGGCAAGCCATGAGGTGAAACAAGGCCAAAAGCAGGCTGCTTGTACAGAGGCATCTGAGTAATGTGTGTTCCCCAGGAATGCCCAGGGACTGTACCTCAGCCCTTTTAAGTGTGCCATAGGGAAAGATGTCTCTTCTTGTGAAGCTGGAGCACCACAGTCAGTTAAAATATTGAAATAAGGCAGTTCTCACTAGCCTGGCAATTGGTAAAAGGAAGTACAGATTATTGGCTCCTCATAGACAAGGAAGGTACTGAATTAAAGAACTGAAACCGTCCGTAGGGAGGAAACAGTCAGTCACACTTGCAGTACTACATTTCTAGCTCATTCAGGATGTGCTGAGCCAATGCAGGCCACAAGGGGACTGTTGGATCACTTGGGCATTGCTCACCACCTGAATGTTGTCCACACGGGGCAAGCTTGTGCAACCAGGTGGTCAAAAGTGGGAGTATCAGAAGAGCGAAGCGTGCAGTGCTGGCTTCACTGGGTATCTGGCAGACCAGCATGTGCCCAGGGTTTACCTAACCACTTTCAGCTTAAGAGCCTGGTTTCGATGATTCATGTTTGGGTTGAAGAGATCTGCTCTTCAGAATACAATCATGTACTTTCCACCAGATTCCTGGCCACTTTCTTACGGAGATTTCAAGGGGCCACTTTACCTGGTGGCCACAGCCTGTCCCTTGGATTTCTCTCTGATCAGAGGAAATAGAAGGGAAATCCCAAATGTTACTGAACCGTGTTGAAACAGAGGAAAGAAAAAAACAACATCTTTATGATCCAGTTCAAAGTTTCAATATTTCTGTCTGTTGAAGGTATTTACAGAATTGTCAGAGACTCTGAGAAGCAATAAGGGTATTTCAAAGAGAGGAAGGAAGGGAGGGGTAATTTTTCTACATACAATCAGAGTGCTATATTTATAGACATTTATTCTCATACTTGTATTTTTTCTTACTATACTGGAAGGCAAGAAAATAATTACCCTGTGTTGGAAATTATATGAATTTTGGAAGATAATTTTCTTGTTAGAACTCTTATTAAATGATTTATCTGTAATTAATGTCCACATTCTATCTGTATAATCTCAATTATAGATTTTATTGTTAAATTAATCTTTGTTCTTTCTTGCTTTCCTGCTTACTTGATGGCTTTTGTGTTTTATCATAAAACATTTAATCAATAATACACTGTAATTGCTTTCCAACTCACACAAAAGGAAGCAAAAGGAATGTTTATTGTTAAGATAAAGGCTTTTCATTTATTACAGCACAAAAACTAAGGACAGAAACAAAGTTTAACAAGAAATTTGAAACAAAATATAAAATAAAGTATCAGCTATAAAGTATTAATTTTTGGTTTACTTACACTAGATAATATTGCAGTATTTGTAGTACCTTGGAATTTATTAACTTGTCCTACTGAGCAGTAATTATTTATTTATTTTATTTTTCTTCTTTCCACTAAAGGTCATTGAGAGTTTTGAACACCGTATCACATTATAGTCCTCCAGCACCCTCTAGTTGTAAAATTCTGCCTGTTAACTTAATTCCAAAGTGAGATGCAAATATAAAACTACATGGGAAATAGAAGATATTGCTTGATAGTGATATATGCAAGTTTAAAAAAAAAAAAAGACATAAAAAAAAATGAGCACCTATGGAAACATTCCTTTCAGTATCAATCTAAAGTTGTAAAAATTAAGACAGTCAAGTAGTAGCAAAGGTGAGGTTCATGAATTTACTAGATAAAATTCATTACTAACTAGATTAACTAGTCGTGATATCTGAACAAACTGCATGACAGCAAAATCTGTTCCTGAGGGAGAGACCATCTGTGTTTCAGCTGACATTTACTTTAAGTTCTCCTGTTTACTGGTAAGAGAGTAACAAATTTTTCTTCCATCCTCAGCGTAAACCTCAGTATTTTCTTGGCTCTTAAGCGTCAAGGAGTAGTATCCAAATAGATCATTCCTTTCTGTCACAGTGATACAGCCCTTTAAGTAGCTTTCTATTTCAGGATTTTAGAACACATTCAGATGCTTCCTCAGGAATTTCCATGGAGATGAATTAATTCACTGCTCAACTGCTTCCACAAATTTAAGCTTTACAATAAGTAAGGATGTGACTTGAAAAAATATATGAGCTGCTACACATTAATTCTCTGTTAGGATGTGTGAAATGTGCCATGTGGAGTAATCCACACCTTACTTTCTCTTGCTGGTTGTACTCATCTTTGACACCCAGTTCTAGGGACAGCTCTGTTGTGGGTTTTGGCACCTTCTCTTTTTTCTGGTCTCACGGTAATTCTAGCTGAGATGGTGTATGTGATTGGTCTGTCTTTTGAACGAGGAAGGAAGTTTATTTCTGTAAGTGCAGCACACAGATTTAGCACCCAGAAACCTTGCCGAGCAGCTTTTATTCTTCAAAGTCTTCAAATTGATTTGGGCTTGGTAAAAGGAAATGTGTGGATAAAGAGAGAGCATCGTCAGTGCCCTATTAACCATTAAGGAGAAAGCAGTAACACTTTTAGCATACTTTCACTGAACATGACCGACAGAGATTGATCTGGCCGTATAATCATTTTGAGGGAAACGCACTTACAAGTAGTCTTTCTTTGAATATATTTCACTCCGTAGAGAGACAATAACTTACTTACGTAGTCTGTCATAGCTGTCACTGCTGTTAAGGTAATCTATCAAGAGACGTTATAATATAGCTCAGACCATTGGTCTTCAATTAAAGCAGCTTACTGTTATGGTTTTTGAATTACTTGTGCTAAGGATATTTATAGAATAGATAAGAATAAATTATTTATTTCCAAGGCAGTGAAACCTGGATATTTGCAGTGTCAAGTGATTTTTCAGGCTATAGAGATATCTTAGTGCTGAAATAAGTACAAATGCAGTGTATGACAGATGAGGGAATGATAGGACACTGTACTATACTTCAGTGTACTGATTCTGAGATTAGGGAAGGTAATGTGAAAAGGAAATTCAGATACAGTGACATCAAATAATAGTCTTGTTTGTGTTTACAATTCAGTTTTATTGTGTCTTAACAGTTTAATTGCTCTGTATAGTAATAATATGCTGTTACCTTCTTATTATATAAAGAATTACTGAAGATAAAGAAAGAAAGGGGAAAAGAAGAAAAATTAAGCTCATCTGTGGTATCGGAAAGATACAGGAGCTAGTTCTTGTCACAGGAAGATCTACGCTTGAATAAACAATGGAACGGAATACAGAAAGCAAAATGCAGTTTTAAGGACAAAAAATTTGCATTGTGTTTTTTTCTGTACCATTGTATTAAATCACAATCTGGGCTGCTTGCACTCCCTTGCATTTTGACTTACTTAGGAAAGTCGCCCGCCCCTCTACCTCCTAGCACCTGTCCTCATTCCATCAGTGATAATAGTGTCAGGAGACATTTTTAAAAAATTACATGGCTATTTTGAAATCTTTCTGGAAACCCTCACTGCTATGAGTATGTCTACACTGCAGCCACTAAAATGTCTGCAGCTAATGCAGGCTTATCCAAATTAGCTTTAAACTAGCTGACTTGGGGATGGCTGGCAATGTAGCCATGGTAACGGTGAGCTCGGCTGGGAAGCCTACCTGCTGGCGTAGGAAATTAAAAAATATACTTTGGTGTTAACCCCCACAAAGCTTTCTGCTGCCTCGGCTATTGCTCTCAAAGAGTTGGTTTAAAGTTAGCTCATGTGGGTGTCTATCAGCTCTTGTCTGTGAAATGCAGATGTACGCTGTATGACGCACTGTGTGCCAGAACCAAATGATGTGAAAGATGCCACTTTAAAATAGTCTCTCTACAGCTCACGATGATATATAGAATTTCTGCCAGATTTAATTCTGTGTACTGACAAAAGTGCTCACTGGTGGTGCCATAAATGACGCTCATTTTCCCAAACCAATGCACATGGAAAAGAATGAACTGGATTCACCCACCTGAGCATGAAGAAGGTTGCCTACTGAGTCTAGTTCATAAAATGTCGGGAGGGGCCCGGG
>VXBW01003986.1:1876-25843 GCA_013400375.1 Thinocorus orbignyianus
GGGGGGGGTGGGCTCTGCCAGCTGAGACACGGGTGCCAAGAGCTGCCAAGTCACCAGAGCAGCGGGCTCGGGGGCTCAGAGGAAGAGAATTAATGAGGCTGGCTAATTAACGAGCTTAGAGCCCCGGCTTGTGTAATGCCAAAGCTGGATCTCGGCAGCCAGGGCAGGGCTTCTCCCCGGGAGGTTGATCCTGGCAAAGGGCTGGGGGTTCATCCCAGAGCGTGGTCCAAGGGCAGCCCGGCCCTTCTTGCTCTCGGGGGCAGGAGAAAACGGAGAGAAATCCCAAATCCAGCCTTTCTGGCAGCGTTTTTTTCGCTCATCACTTCCCAGTTGCCCTCACTGGGGAACGGAGGCGACGGCCACGGCGGCAGCTGGACGGGGCAGAACCAGCCACGGGGGCAAGTTCACGCCCCCCCGGAGGGGCTGCAGAGCTGGGGGAGATTTTTTTGGGGGGGGAATTTCCTCTTTCAGGTTTATTTCCCCCCCCAAAACTGGCCCGGGCAGGCTGAGGAGATGCGGATTCCTGGATTATCACCCTTTCCCTGGCACCGTGGAGAGCCCTGGGGCTCCCAATCCAGCATCCAACCCCCCCAGTAAAATCCTTTAGAGCCCCCAGCTGGGATCACACACAGCTCAGCCCCAGGAGCGGGTTTAGGGCCATGATCCTTTAAGCCATGGCAAGAATTCCAGGAGGAAATCCAGACCTCGGCACGCCACGGCCAGCCCCAGAACCTCTCGGGTGCTACGGGAGCAGCTGGTGTCTCCAGGGCTCTTCCTACGTGCAGCCCTCCCCAGCAGAAGGGGGAAAGCTCCTTCTCCCTTTCCAGATATTGGGAAAACTGGGGACCCAAAGGGCGGGAAGGTTTGGGGACACCTCTGCCCTGCCCCGAGATGCCGGCGGGAGCGTCACTCACTCAGGATGTTCAGCACCGAGTCCTTGCGAAACATGACCAGGTTGCCCATCATGACGTGGCACACCAGCTCCTGCAACTGGAAGGGGATGAGCCAGAGAAAAAAACACACAAAAACCAGGATTTAGTGGGATGGCCGGGCTCTGTAGGAGCCCTCGGACACCAGGGACCACTGGAGAATACGCAAGGATCCAGCAGGGAGTCCTGGAGACTCCCCACCCTGGGGCCGTAGGTGGCTCCAAAATCAGAGCTGGGTGAAGCCACTCCAGGCTGGGATGGACTGGGCAGAGGTGAAGAAGTCCTGGGAGGGCTGGCAGCTGGGAGAGCTTGGGAGCCCACTGGGAAAGCTCCAACAAGCCCAGACCTCTCTGCTGGCGGGGCCTGGACCGTTCCTGGTCTGCGGGACGGGAGCTGACACTACCCAGACACGGAGAGATTCCTCCCCTGACTCATCCCCTTCAGCCCTGGGAGAGGTGGAAGCGGTGGTGGGATCCCCAGGGAGTGTGTGGGGGGTCACCATCCCACTCCTGGTGCTGACAGAGCGTATTTGGGGTCTCATCCACCTTCTCCTCACCCCTCCGGATGCTCAGAGCCCACGTGGGGCCGGAGCAGGCAGAGCACGGCGGGGAAACAGACGAAGAATAACAGGAAGGAACGGAGGAATTGGAGGAGGGAGGGGAGAGGAAACTCTTTCCCTCTGCTGGGGGGGGGGAAATAAAAAAAAAGAGACCAAAACCCCAAAAACCCCAAAAACCCTTTGCGTTTTTGAGGAGTAAGAGCGGGGCTGAGCTCCGTGACTCAAACCTTTCCTCTCCCCAGCTCGGGCTCCCAGGCTGCCAAGGAAAACTTGCTGGGGAAGGCATTCCTGGCCCCCCCCGGGGGCTGGGGAAAATCATCATAAATAATAATAATAATAATAATCCTAAAAAAAGAGCTGGACTGGCCAGGAATGGTGGGGAAACGGGGCAGCTCCAGGGTTATCGGCAAATCACGCTCCGGCCCAGCCCACCCGGCAGAAAGCCGCAGCCCCAGCATTCCTGCCCGTGCCCACCTCCCCGTCCTGGCTATTTTGGGGTTGCTCAGGCAACCTGAGCGTGAGCACGGGGCAAGGTTCCTTCTTCCAGGAGGTTTTCTAATGAGGTCCCAGCCTTCCTTCCGCTCGTTAAGCCCCGCTGAGCCTGCTCTCCCACTGGGAAGGGGAAAAGCTGGGGGCGATGGGGATCCTGCGCACGTGCCCGTGGCGACACTGCCCGTTGGCTGAGAACCTCCCTGCCAAAAGGCTCATTATTGATAAATTATGATCATTATTGATAAATTACGACCATTATTGATCAATTGTGATCATTATTGATCAGTTGTGATCATTATCCATCACCGGCCCCAGCAATTTTTGCCAAATCCTGGAGGAATCAGAACAAACCCTGGCACATCCCTCCCGGCTCCCCGCTGTCACTCGCTGGCTCTCAAAGGAGCTTGGATTCAGCCTCCAGGCACAAGGGAAAGAGACACCCAGAGGTTTTAAGGTTCCTCTTCCCAAAGCTTCACTCCATCAAGGAGCTGAGTCCCTCAGGGATGGAGCATTTGAGGTTTAAACCTCCCGGGAGCAGAGGTGAAGGAATCTGCTGTCCCCAAACCCAACCAGCCCGGCCCCTCCTCACCTGGAAGGAATCTATGACGGCCACAATCATGTTGAGCAGCTCGCCGCTCCGGAGGGTCTCGTCTGGGAACTGCGAGGGTGGAAAAACCATCAAAATCAAAGGGAAAGGTTTCAAAAAAGAAAAAAGAGAGGAGGGCAGCCGAAAGCTTCCGCTTCCAAAACTAAACTCCTCCCGGGTTCAGGCTCTGACACCCGCGCAGGTTCCCTCCTGGCAGCGCCATCCCAGCGCTGGAGCGGATAACCAGCTCCTAACTGGAATGTGGACAAATGGTTGAGTGGGGAAAAGAGGTGAGGAAGCACAGGAGGGCTGAGGGGCTGTTTTCTGCTCTCGGGTTCGTTCCCTGCTCCGGCAGCACCCAGCACATCCCTGAAATGCTGCTGCCACCGACCACTCGGAGCCAGACCCGAGTCACTAAAATTCCCCCATTTTTTCCCCCCTCTTATTCCCTTTTCCAGTTGGACACCCCAGGGCCTCACACAGCACCGCCAAGGAAAGAGAGAAAGAAGAAATAAACCAACAGCCAGGGCCCAAAGGCCAGGAAAATGGGCAGCAGCCAGGTGGGGTCTGTCCAGATGGGTCCCTCCTGGGGACATTCTGCCCAACTCCAGCAGCTCCCAACGCCTCCGGGGACAGCGAGGGTCTGCACCCGCCCCAGCACCCCCCTGCTCCCAAATTTGGGGGCAAAGTGTTAAATCCAAAGGCCCAGGGAGGAGATCCAGCTGCTGGAAACACCCCTCAGAGCATGCCCCGTGCTGTTGTGGGCTACAGTGTGGGGTTTTCCCCCCCGTGTCCCTTTGCCCACAGAAGCCCCAGAGAAGCTCCTCAGGAGGAGCGGGGCTGGATGATCCCAAGGCCCAGCAGATGTTCCCACTGAACCAGCCAGAAAGGAGGGAGGAGCGGGGCCAGCTCATCCCTCCCAGGGAATTTGAGAAAAGTACAGGCAGAACCCTGACCCCTCCATCCATTTCTGTCACCCTTCCCTCCTTCTCCAGCCCCCAGCGAGCGCTGGATGCTCCTTGGAAGCATCTTCCACCCAGTAAAACATTCCAAAATCAAAGGCCGGGGGGCCTGCGCCGGGCGGCGAGAGAGCTCGGCGGCATCCCAGCATCCAAACTGCCTGAGCTGGGACCCGGCTGGGACCCAACTGGTGCGGACGCCTTGGCTCCCTGCTTCCAAACGTGCTCCCAGTGAAGTCCAGCTGGCTCCCCCCCAGCCCCGAGGCAATCAAACCTTCCCTTCCACCCAAGAATTTGTTCTCGGCGCTGCTTCGCCCCCAAGGAAGCTTGGACACGTCCGCTCAGAGCCTTCACCCGCCGCCCTCTGGCATCTCCCCAGGTTCTTCTGGGCAGGGTTGTCCTGCATCCCCCTCCATCCCCAGTCTACATTTGTGCCCTGAGGCTCAGATCCAAACCAGTTTAGCCCCGGGGGATGGATTCCCTGTGCTCCCCCAAGCCGGGGTTCCCGCTGCCTGGGGGAGGGGTCCGTCACCTCGGTGTAGATGGAGGGGGTGAGGTAGCAGAGCAGCCGCACGTCGTCCTCCTGGCAGGCCTTCATGTCCATCATCAGACACGTGTGCAGGTCCCCCAGCTGCGTGGCCTGGGCAAAGGACTCGTAGAGGTTCATCTTCCCGGCAGCAGCTTTGCTGGAAGGAGGAAGAGCTCCCAGTGAGAGAGGGAAAAAACCAGCCCCACGTCCCCCCAGGGAGGGCTCCGGGGGGTGGGAGGCCACCCAGCTGTCCCTTGGTGGCAGCAGGAGCCAAGTGGAAGCTCGGATGCTTCCCTGCAGTCGTGTCGTCCCCCCCCAAGCCCTACCTGGCTTTTAAATAGTAGAGGAGGTGGTAACCGATCTTGGGTTGCTTCTGGTAGAGCTCCGACAGGAGATCCAGCAGCAGGGAGAAGCCGCTGTTGTCCTCCTGCATCTGGCAGAGGTTCCTTGGGGAGCAGGGGATGGGGAGAGAGGGATTTCAGGCTGGGTAACACACACCAGCTCCTCTGCTAATGAGGAGGACCGGCATCTGGCAGGGAAACTCAGGAAGTCCCAGCANACGGGTAACACACACCAGGAGGACCAGCAGCTAACCAGGAGGACCGGCATCTGGCAGGGAAACTCAGGAAGTCCCAGCAGGCCACAGGGACCACCTCTCCCAGCCCTGCAGGTCCCTGAACCCCAGCAAACACCGGTGGCCCCGGGCTCCCAGAGCTCCAGCAAGGACCCCGAGCTGTGGTTTTCCTGCATTTTAAAGTCTTCCTACTAAACAAAGGGCAAGGTAGCCGGAACAAAGCAATAAACTCTTCCGATTCGGGGTGGGGGGGAATCAGCCCCACAAGGTTCCCCCAAGGAGTGAAGAAGAAAACCCCAATTCGATGATTGAAGACGTTTCAGCCCAGACATACCGAAATATCAGGTAGAGAGGCTTCCCCACCGACTCTTCCAGAGACCTGCGGGACAAAGGCAGCGCTGAGAGCTCCGTGCTTCTGTTCCTGCCCGTTTGCTCTTCCCTTCCCTCTGTTTCCCCAGGAGAAAAAAGCCCTGGGACCTGGGTCACATCATGGTCCTCGGGCCACCAAGGGTCAGCCCTGGCTAATGAGGAGACAGGAATGGTCCCGCTGACAGAACCCAGCCCATTCCAACCAAATCCTGGAGGAAGAATGTTCGGGGCTGGTTTGTGCAAGTAGAGCAGGGATGGATGGATGGATGGATGGAATCTTCAGGACCTGGTGTGTCCTGGTCAGACAGAAGCCACCAGAACATTCCCTAAACTGAGGCCTCCCCACGCTTCTAGGGAGGAAGAAGATGGTCTCTCCCTTCCAGTCCTGGATGTGAGCAGCTCCAGGCTGACCGCTCGTGAACCCCGGATTGCTTCACTGCGCTGGCTGCAACACAGCCTGCCCAAAGTGGGGAATATTAAACTGGGAAAAGCCCAAGTCCCAGTGTGAAAGGGTGAGACATCCCGCCCCCCAGAAAAAAAAAAGCCAACAAAAAACCAGTAAAACAATAAAAAAACCCCAGATCCTTACTCCTCTGTGATTTCTTCTGGCAAAACCTCACCACGGAAATGAGCCTTAAATAGCTCCTGGAGGCAGGATGCCAGCACTGATAACTGCTCCGAGTCGAAGTCCTCCTGGTAGGGAGAGAAAGGAAGGAATGAGGGGAAGGAATGAGAGGAATGAACATTCAACATATTCATCAATGACCTGGCCGAGGGGACCGAGCGCAGCCTCAGCCAGTTCCCTGAGGAAACCAAACTGGGAGGGCTGGCTGACACGCCAGAGGGCTGTGACAGNGGGTCCTGCACCTGGGGAGGAAGGATTCTGGGCACCAAGAGAGGTTTGGGGTGGACCTGCTGGAAAGCACTTCTGAGGAGAAGGATCTGGGGGACCTGGTCCAGCAACATGCCCTGGTGGTCAAGAGATTCCTGGACTGTGCAAGGAAGAGTGTGGCCAGGAGGTGGAGGAAGGTCATTCTCCCCCTCTGCTCTGCACTGGGGAGGCAACAACTGGGATCCTGCCTCCAATGCTGGGCTCTCCAGTTCAAGAGAGATCTTGAACTACTGGAGAGTCTCCAGCATAGGGCAGGAAAGATGCTGGAGGGATTGGAGCATCTCCCTGAGGAGGAAAGGCTGAGAGAGCTGGGACTCTGGAGCCTGGAGAAGAGAAAGTTAAGGGGAGACCTTCATGCTCCCGAGGATCTGAAGGGTGGGGTGAAGGAGGATGGAGCTGGACTCCTCTCAGTGGTTCCCAGTGACAGGGTGAGGGGCAACGGGCACAAGCTGGGACACGGGAAGCTCCATCTCAACATGAGGAGGAACTTCTTTGGGGTGAGGCTGGCAGAGGCTGCCCAGGGAGGGTGTGGAGTCCCCTTTCCTGGAGACCTTCAACCCTTCCAACCCTGACAGTTCCCTGATTCCGATGAAGCACGAGCTCAGAGACCCTTCCTGCCCAGCTCAGAAGGCACAGAACAGGGTCACTGCTGCGGGGGGACAAACCCTGAGCTGCTCAGGACCCATTTTCCTGCTAAATGGCATCTCCAGGACCTGCCTTATCAGCACGGCAAGCCCTTCATCGGTGTCTGGCTCTGAAACACTTCGCAGTCGCTGGGGTCCACTCAGCCAGCACCTGCCTGAGCTCAGCCCTGCCCCCGCAGAGGGCTGTCAGGGACCCAAAGCACTCGGCCGAGGGGATTCACACCCCCACGAGCCCTTTCCCCACGTCCCCAGAGAGAGAAGCGGCTCTCCTACGCTAAAAAGGCCACCTGACTCCAACCAGAGCTGATCAGAGGCAAGGGACGAGGTTTCCCATCAACACTCGGCTCCTGGAAAACATCTGCAGCTCTTCTGCTGGGCAGGGCTCCTGCAGCCCCTCCTGAACACAAACCCCAGAGTTTGGGAGCACCCCAGACGTGCAGAAGCCCCCCCAGAAGCTCCTCAGAGCCTACAGCAGCCTCGTGGGGTCAAAATGGGAGCGTGTCTCACCCCGTGTCCCATCTGTTGGGAATTTAGGGCTGAATATGAGTCTGCAGTACCCAGCTGGCCAAGGAGGCCACCAGCATCCTGAGCTGGGGGAGGAACAGCGTGGCCAGAGGGACTGGGGCAGGGACGGTGCCCCCTGTACACGGCACTGATGAGGACCCATCTCCAGCACTGGGTCCAGTCTTGGGTCCCTCAGGACAAAAAAAAAAAGCCACTGAGGGGCTGGAGTGGGTCCAGAGAAGAGCAACGGGGTCTGGAGACCAAGGAGAAGGGTCTGGAGAACTTGTGAGGAGCAGCTGAGGGAGCTGGGAGGGTTCAGCCTGGAGAAAAAAGGGCTGAGGGGAAACTTTATCACTTTCTACAACTCCCTGAAAGGAGGGTGTAGTCAGGGGGGATCAGGCTCTTCTCCCAAGGAACAAGCGATGGGACAAGAAGAAGTGCCCTCAAGTTGCTCCAGGGGAGGCTTAGGATGGAGATTGGGAATGATTTTTAGGATGAAAGGGTTGTGAAACCTTGGCAGAGGCTGCCCAGGGCAGGGGTGGAGGCACCATCCCTGGAGGGATTTCAAAGCCAGGCAGCCGTGGTGCTGAGGGACACGGGTCAGTGGGAGTTTGGGCAGTGTTGGGGCTGCTGGTTGGACTCCAAAGGTCCTTCCAGCCTCAACCACTCCATGATTCTATAAAACAGAGCATGGAGGGAACTTCCAGACCCTTCCAGCAGAAGTTTGGGGCTGTGTTTAATCCCGGATGGAGCCACCTCGTGCCCAGCCCACCCCCGCTCTGGTTCGACAGCCGCTCCCCGGCTCCCGGCCCCGTTACCTCCAGCACTTGATCCACGATTTCCTGCATGACCTCACACTGCGCTTCCGTATCGCTGCAGCACAAAAAACAAGAGGAAATCCAAGTTACGTAGGAAGATAGACCCGGAGCAGGGATAAGGAGGGGGGGTTTGTGCTGAGCTGGCTCTGCTGGAGACCCCCTCACCCCCCCAGGATCTGAGAGGAAAGCACGGCTCAGAAATACAGGTTGCAGAGACCCAAAGGCTGGGGAAAAAAACATCAATCCAACATTCCCAAGTGCCCCCAGGCCGTCTGCAAGCAAATTAAATGCCTAAAAGCCCAAGATTAAATGCACTTAGAGCCATCAGGACAGAAATGACATTAAATCAGTCTATGAGGCCAAGGTCTGCAACGCAAGAGCTTTTTGTAAACCTTCTCCAGGTGGAGTTTATTCCAAAAATCAAGGAGGGAGATGGGGGTGTCCAGGGAACGGGCAGCCACGGGTGTTTGGGGGGAGGAAGAGATGTCCTGACACCCCCAGGGCAGTCACAGCATCCTCCCCTCGACAATCCAACAGCAGAGAGGGAGGAAACTCGCTGCCTTTTGCCTTCCTGACCGCTCTGAGGACAAATGCCAAGGTTCTCCAGCCAGAACCTTCCAAACCCACCTGGAGGTTTCCTGCAGAAACCACGTTAGAGGGAGCCAAGAGAGGAGCCACGCTCTGAGAGAAGGGCTGTGCACAAGAGGACTCAAAGGTCTCGTGTGTGGCTGCCCCGAGCAAAACGACACCAACCTTCCCTTCTGCAGCTGCAGGACTTTGTCCTTCAGGGACTCATCCAGCTGGTCCAGGAACGGTGTGATATCAACAGGTTCCTCCACGATGGTTTCTTTGATGGGATGAAACCTGAACTCCCTCTTTTTCCCTGCAACACAGAAGCAACTGTCTATACTTTTCCAACCAGCAACGTCTAAGAAGTGCCCGGAGGCAACACCTGTCCTTGTGTGGGGCCGTGGGGACAGCGGCCACCCTGGGACACGTGAGGTGTCCCCGGTGTGTGGGTCCAGGCCCAGATCTCGCCTTCACCCTTCGGAGATGGGGAAGGAGGGATGGGATGGTGGTTCCCCTTCAGCCTGCTTTCCAAACCCAATGCTCTGCCTGATCCTTCAACACGCTCAAACGGAACCACCTTGTGGGTCTCTCTCTCTCCACGTTGAGGACTCTAGGACTGAGATGCCCCAACGGCTTCTCCACACCCTCATCCTCATCCTCATCCTCCAGGCTCATTCCAAGGCCACAAAAATGAACGGCAGCAGAATCCAGAAGCGCCAGGGCCAAGGCAGAAGCGCTAGCAAAGAAGCTGTCCCCAGGGGATGGGACGAGGTGGTTGATTCCCTTCCCAAAGCCCTCTCAGCACATGGCTTTGGAGCCTGTGTCCCTCTCGGTGGCCCCAAGACGCTGGCAGGGCTCAACGGGACAAGAGAAGGCAGTGCCACATCCGAGTGTCACGTCGTGTCCTCCATCCTGGTCCCCAGGGCGAGGGCAGCAGGAAGCCCCCAAGAATCTGGTCACCGAGGCCAGGAACATCTCGAGATGCCTCCAAGCTCCAGTGAGCAAGCAGAGGGGATCCTGGCGTCGTCAGCCCCACGGCTTCGAGAGGGAGGGAGCGTAATGAGCCGTGTGCCTGAGCAATTAGAGGCCTGAGCTTCATTAGCGGCCGCCTGAGAAGAGAGACACTCTGTTCCCAAACCAACCGTCGGGGCCCAGCATTTGCCGGCGGGATTCCCAACCCTGGGAGCCTCTGAGGACACACAGGGTGGAGAAAACACTACGTCCTGAAGGGTCTAAGCTCTAGGGAATAACCAAGCAAGGACGTGAAGCCCAACAGCCCTTCCCTTTGGGCACGGATTTGGGTCAGATCTGCCCGGTTTGGCTGCCAGGGACTGGGCAGCAGCAGAGCACGGGTCCCACCAACTTCTCCTCTGGAAGGAAACCTGGATCTCAAGAAAGGCATCTGCCACGAGGGTCAAAATTCCCACTGCTCATGGAAAAGGGGTTTTGAGGAGGGCTGTGCTTCCAGCTGGCTGTGTGGGGGTCCTCCACCGGGAAAGGGAAGGTGTCCCCCGAGACATCGTGGGGGACAAAACGGCGGCTCTTCGCTTGGCAGCGATGCAGCAGCGTTTGGGAGCAGCCACCTGGATGCTCTCCTCACCTTTGCTGTTCAAGTCATCTTCATCATCACTGAAGGCGGCCTCGGCGTTGTCGTAGCAACTGTCATCTTTTTCTGACATGTGATTGTCCATCTCCATGGAAACAGGTTCCTCAATTTTGACTGCGAGAGAAGAGGCAAAGGGGGTGGGGAGAGGAAAGGGAGGGCACGGTGGCTCCTCGGGTGGCAGGGCCAACCTCCTACGAGTCCCTGTTATCCATAAAGGGGCTCCAATAAGGAAATAAAAGTGCTTTGAAAAGGGAAAATAATAAAAAAAAAGAGACTCCGAACAAGTTACGGACCCTGGAGAACTCAAGCTGGGGACAGGCATCCCCAGGGACTCCACTCAGCCATTCCCACCCAACGCCAAGCGTGGGTCATTCTCCATCTCGAGCAGCTCGGGGCTTCACCCTGGCCCAGGCCAGGAGCAGAACCCACGGCCCCGAGCGGAGCAAAAGCTTTTCCAGCCCCATGAGGAGCCCCGGGAAAAGCAGGGCTGGATGGTTGGGTGGATCCCTTCAGCTGGAGCAGCTGATGCCAGGGGAAAAGCAGATGAGCTTCCAGTCCTTGGGCAGGCCTGGCCAAGCAGCAGCGCTTCTCCCGTCAAATACAGGTCGGAGCTGCTGGCTCTTTGCTTAATTAGGTTAATCAATCAGCCTCTAGGGAAGGAAAGCTGAGCAGCCTCCACAAAGCAGGGAGAGAAATAACGGGCATCTTCAGTGCAGAGAAGGGCTGAGACGAAGGGAGACCCACACCCACCCATAACCGGGAGCAGCCAGAGCCTTCCTCTCCCCAGAGTCTGGCTCTGACCCTCCCCAGGGGCTGCTATTCCTGCAGGAAAGCTGGGAAAAGCCTGGGAAGAACCTCCCTCCGCCTCCCTCCGCTCCCTACCTTCGATGGGGGGCGAGGGGGAACTGCAGAACTCCGGGAACTTCTCCCTCAGCATGGCACGGAGCTCTTTGTCCAGCTTGGGGTTGTCGAAGAGAGGGGCCAGATGTCTGTGTTGGGGGACAGGGAGGGAAAGGGATGAGGAAAAAACCAGGATACGGTGTCCTGCTGCGTGGCTTCACCTCCTGGAGGCACGAGGGGATCCCCCACCCTCACGTCAGGGATTTATGGACCACGAGCTACCAGGTGCCACCTTCCTCCCCGCAGCTCCTGGGGTTCTCCCACTTCGTCACCAGATGTGGGAAGGGAAGAAGAGGTTTGACCTCCCGGGAAGTGAATCTGGTTGATGGAGGAGCTGTCTGGAGCACCACGGGAGAGGCTGCTCCGTCCATCTTGGGGACCAAGAAGGGCTTGGGGCCATTTCTCCTCATCTGAAGCGGAGTAGCTCCATGTTTCTTAACCTTTTCCTAATTCCTTCCAGGAAGAACCCTCAGGACAAGCCCCAGCACCATGAAGACACAACTACGGCCTCTTCCCCGGTTCACACACAACATGAATGTTCTCTGCAGCTCTGAGACAACCTGGAGGTCGCTCTGGCCAGGAGAACTGGTCCCCAGCAGCTCTAGAAATGTAAGAAAATCCAGGGCTTTCTTACGCAAGGACTCGCTTCTCCACAATGTGGGTGAGAGAGTTGAAGACGCCTTGTCGGACGTGAGCCTCCAAGGGGGGGTAGAAGTTGGGAATGATCTGAAAGCAGGAGGAGGAGGAGGACCATGGTTAGTGCCATGAAGCCTTCTGCTGCCACTGTGTCAGCCAGGACCAGCTACGGCCATCGAGCAGGTTCTTGGGTCACCCCGAACTCCAGCACCACATCCCAGATGCTCTTGACCAAGAGGGGAAGCTGGAGAACTCTCCGAGGTCAGAGAACCATGGAATGGTTTCCTCCACCCTGGAGAACCAGCTGGTCAGTCTCCCAGGGATGAGAAAAACACGAAGATGCTGCCTCAGGAGCTGCGAGAAGCCCCTGCAGGAGCTGGGGGGAATACAAGGAAGGCACCCAAAAAAGCCTTCAGCTCTGCCCACGCACAATCCTCTGCTTCTGGAGGGAGGAAAACAACTCCTCCCTGAAATCTGGGTCATCCCAGGAACCTTCCACCTAATTCCTCAGCCAGAAACCAGGCGTCTGGAGCGGGGCAGCCTGGGGGCCAGAGGCCAGAGAGCCGGGCGCGAGGGAGGAGAGCGATGCAAATCACTTTTCTCCTGTGCTGGAAAGACCTGGCTTCCAAGAAACACCACGGTCCCCTCCCTGGGACCAAATTACTGGAACCAGTAACTCTTGGCATCACATTCCCGGGCAGAGAGGGGCAGAAGCAGCTCTGCTCCATGCCCAGGGAGGATTGTCCTCTGAAGGGGAAATGATGGGTCCCAGCTGCAGCCGGGGGATTCTGCTGGCCCCGGGGAAGGAGGCTGGGCCAAAGAGCTCATTAGGTACCAAAGGGAACAGTTCAGAAGACTGGTGGGTATTTGGTTTCTGCCTTCTAATGCTCCCATTTCAGGATTTATTTGGGGAGTTGGGAAGTCTCACAGTGGCAGCCCCCTTAAGGAATGACACACGGGCCCGGGATTTATCAAGAGGATCATAGAATCATAGAATCACAGAATGGTCAGAGTTGGAAGGGACCTTCAAGATCATCCAGNTCTTTTAAGAGGCAAATAATTTGGCTGAGCATCCGTGGGGAGGTGTCCGTGCCCGTGGGGAGGTGTGTGTGTCCCCAACCCTGCTCTTGGCCCAGCAGCAAAGGGGAAAAATCCCTCGTTAATTCAGCACAGGTGAGGGGGGGTTACAAAGGGCTGCCAGCAGCCACTGAGGCTGTTCCGCAATCAGGGAGTTTGCCCTGAAACTCTCTGGGAAGGGAGGAGATCCGCCTGCCCCCAGCCCGAGTTACAGCTCCTGCCCTCAGCGAGAGAGCGAGGGGCTGGGCAGCTTTGGGACTTGGGCTGCTCCTGGGTTTTTTTGGGGCAGAGGAGGAAAAAAAACAGGGACCCACGCCATGGAGAGCGCTCGGAGAAGAGCCCGGCTGAAGGAGCAGGTTGGAATCCCTAAGGGAGCACCTCCTGGATGGCAAATTTCCACTCCCCTGCACCGTGGAGAAGCCCCTAGGGCTCAACCAAGCTCCCCCACGGCCTCAAACAAGCCCCCCCACGGGGCTGAGGCAGTGGCCAACTCTCCCTGGACCTGGCTGGTGTCAGCAGATGAAAACGCGGCTGGTTCCATCCCCACCGTCCTCGTCCAACCCTCCCGAGGAGTCTTCTGGGTCCCGCTGGTGGCAGAGGGATGGCAGGGACCCCCCCAAAAAGGGGGCTTTCACAGCCCTCACGGCTCAAGCCCCCTCATAAAACTCATTTGTGAAGCCCAAGAAGTTCCCCGGAGGGCGAGGGGGGGCTCACCCGGCACATGAAATCCAGCAGCGTGGCCGTGATGGCAGGGTGAGGCTTCATGGAGTGATGCATCACCAGGATGGCAGGCTCTGGAAGGAGAGAGACTGCTGAGCACCCCCAGAGATGCCCACACCCCCCCCAGAGATGCCCACTCCCCCCTTGGCCCTGTCCTCCCCATCTTTTTTCTTCCTGTAGACCCAGCCTTTTGTCTCTGGGCTGCAGAGGGAACCCCTTTCTTTTGGCTTGAACCCACTACTGCCCTCGTCCTACTCCTAAATAATGCTTAAGGCTCCAAAGGATGGCCAGAACCAGCTTCCCTGCAGGAAGGAGCTCCCAGTAACGCCCCCAGTTGGACCAGTCCTGGACCTCAAGGAAGACTCTTTGCTTCTGCCACGGCTACGAAACCTCCAATTAAAGGTGGCTCCATCCAAGCAGCTCTCCCAAAAGCCAGCAAACCCCCGGAGTTCAAGGCAGGAGAGGGAAGTGCTGCTCTTCAGAGAGGATTTGTTGGGCTTTTCTCCACCAGATCCCCCTTTTCCTCTCCTCTGAGAAGCATCAACCCCCCCCCATTTGGAGCCAGCAGTGTACCTATGTTCATGATGCTGTCCTTCTCGGGGTTGAAGAAGAGCCAGTCGTAGAACAGGGCCAGTTTGGCATTCGAAGCAGCAACGTTGGACTGGAGAAGGGAAAAAACCACACCAAAACTCCAATAAATTGGCTGCTTCGGAAGCAGATCCCATCAGGGCAGCACCCAGAGGGGCACCCAAGGTGGCCCCAGGAATGGGAGACACAAGCCACGTGGCTACGAGCCTGAATCGTGTCTCACTGGCCCCCCACATCCCCTCGGTGTCATTCATCAGGTGTTTATGGGCGCTGCAGCAGCCTGAAAGCCAAAAATCCCCAAAGGATCCAAACTGCAGCGGAGCCAGGACTCAAATCCAGAGCACGTAAAGGCCAACGTCCTAACGGCTGCTCTGCAACTCCCCCCTTCAGCCCAGCCAGCAAATACCTAATCCCAGCCTCTGGAATGGTTTGGGTTAGAAAGGATCCTGAAGATCACCCCCTGCCCAAGCAGGGACACCTCCCACCACACCAGGTTGCTCCAAGCCCCATCCAACCTCCAGGGAGGGACCAGGCTCTCACCATCCTCACGGCAAAGACCTTCTTCCCAGTATTAAACCTAAATCTCTCCTTTTTCACCGTAAAACCCTTCCCCCTCATCCCATGGCTCCCCTCCCTCATCAAGAGTCCCTCCCCAGCTTTCCTGGAGCCCCTGGAGGGACTGGAAGGGGCTCCAAGGTCTCCCTGGAGCCTCCTCTTCCCCAGGCCGAACCCCCCAACTGTCTCAGCCTGTCCTCCCAGCAGAGGTTGCCACCAGCAGGTGACACCAGGTGATGAACGTGCCTGGTTTTGGGGGGTTCTCACCGTGCAGGTGGTCAGCAGCCACCCGATGATGGCCCAGCGCGGGAGGATGTCGGAGCTGAGCACCTCGTTGGAAGGATGGACCACGCCACAGATGTAGCGGATGAGGTCGCAGCGCAGGGACTGGCTGTCCGGGGTGGAGAGGTATTGCCTCTGAAACCAGTCCTGGTACCGCTTCTGCTGGCCAAACCGGACCTGAAGGGAAGGTGGAAAAGACTTGGGGGTTTGCTCCAAAGTTCAGGAAAAGGCTGCCCGGGACCACGGGGCTGAATTCTCCCAGAGTTTTGGCAAACTCTGCTGCTCCCCACCACCCCCAGAGCTGGCAGCATCTTCAGAGAAAAGCCTGAGGAAGCCAAAAAAACAAAAAAAAAAGGGGCCATTGTGCAGAGTTTTGGTGTTTTGATGTCCCCAAGAGAGTGGGGGGGATGTGGGGCACAGCCAGCCCCGAGCTCTGCCCCCCGGGCGAGCATGGATCAGAGTCAGCCCCCGGTGCTCTGCGGCTCCCGGCCGTGGAAGCTCCGATATCCCACCACAGAGGCCAGCGCTCGCCTTGGAAAGCGGCCAGTTGGGAGCAAACCTCCCCCTGCAAAGCTGCTCTTGTGCCTTTTCATAACTAATCAGGGACGTCTCAGGCCTGTCAACATCAGCTGGGCAGCTTCTCCCTCCTCCTCCTACTCCTCCTGTCGCCGTTAGATGCCAGAAGCAACAAACACTTGCACCAGGAAAGCTCCATCCCTCCCCTCTCCGTGCCCGGTGCCACCGTGGGAATGGGCTCGGAGCCCCGGGGATGGGGCAGGGACGTTGTCACCTCCTCCCCGGGGTGACTGAGAGGGAATTACCCGTGAGGTCATGAAGAGCAGCTTGGTTTCCATGTCGGGAGTGAGGCGGCAGGCCAGGAATTTGCGAGAAGTCCTGGACTGGAGGAGCTGCAGGACACCTGGGGAGAGACAAATGGGAGTTGGGATCTACCAGCATCCACAGGAGCTGAAGTCGGAGCATTGAGCACCATTTCCCCCAGAGCGGTGGACAGGGATGATGAAGATTTGGGCTGGAAAAGGCCTCCTAAAACATCTTGGAGCAAGCTCTGGTCAGAGATCGCTCATGAGAGGCTGGAGGAAGGGACAAGATCTGGAGGAGAAATGAGAAAGTCCAGACGCCAAGTCCTAAGCTGGAACCAACAGAGCACATTCCCCACCTCCCACCCCCTCACGTGGGAGCACAGAGATGATCTCCGAGTCATCTCTGCTACTGTGAAACCACAGATCCCAGCAGAGAGGATGGTTTTGGACTGGGGTGGGTCCGGATGCTTTTTCTACTGGGCTTGGGCACCAAAAAACGGGGTTGGCATAAAGAGTGCCCACCCCGGGCTGGGCCAGTGCCCAGGTCCAGCCCTTCCCATGGAGGAAAGGTCCTCAGGTGCAGTAACAGAAACAAGACAGAAGGAAAAAAACTGGTGTGAGCGAAGAGAAGGGAGAAGAGGAAGGAGAACGGGAGGTGACAAAAGCGGCTCTTGGTCCTAGACGAGAGGAATCTATGACCCGGGTTTTGCTGCTGCTTGATGAGACCTGGGGGATTTCCAGGGACTTGGGCTCTCCTCCTCCTCCTCCTCCTGCCGGAGCGTGACACCTCAGGGACAGCCGCAGGAGGGAGGCTTCAAAGCAGAAAGAGCAGATGCCACCTCCCACCGAGTTCAGAGCAAGGATGGGACAGGAGCTGTGCGTCGGAAAAGAGCCACAAAAGCACCTGGGTGGTCGAGGGAAGGGAGGGATCCTGCTCCCCATCTCACCCCCTGCTGTGGATTTCCCTCCTCCTCCTCCTCGGTGAGGCTGAGCTCTGGTCCTGCTCACAGGAGCTCAGGGAGACTGATGGGGATCAGGGATTACGGAGAACACAGGGACCGGCAGCGGCTGGAGATAGCGGCCACCCCGCAGGGCAATTATTACAGGCAAGAAGGCAAAGAATTAGGCCCTAGGACCCACCGGGGGGGGAATTATTTTGGAGAAGGGACCTTCCGGACTCCACAGGAGCAACAGGTTGCTCAGGGAAGTAGTGGAATTGTCACCCCTGGAGGTATTTTTAAGCCAGGGCAGACACGGTGCTGAGGGACACAGCTGAGTGATGGGTTTGGGCATTGTTGGGTTGATGGTTGGACTCGTTGACCTCAAAGGTCCCTTCCAACCTAGAATCAGGGAATGGTCTGGGTGGGAAGGGACCTTCAAGACCATCCAGTTCCATCCAGGGACACCTCCCACCAGCCCAGGTTGCTCCAAGCCCCCTCCAGCCTGGCCTTAAACACTTCCAGGGATGGGGCATCAACACTTTCCCTGGACAACCTGTTCCAGTGCCTCACCACCCTCACAGCAAAGAACTTCTTCCCAATATCTCATCTCAATCTTCCCTCTTCCAATTTAAAACCATTCCCCCTCGTCCTGTCACTAGACTTCCTGACCAAGAGTCCCTCCCCAGCTCTCCTGGAGCTCCCTTCAGATCCTGGAAAGCTGCTACCAGGTCTCCCCGGAGCCTTCTCTTCTCCAGGCTGAACAGCCCCAGCTCTCTCAAGTGACACTAACACGGCCCCTGAGAGGGGATCAGGCACCGGGAGCAGGCGGGAGAGGGGGTGGGAACACTTGAGAGTTTCCAAAGGCTCCTTAGAATTGCTGGAGACAGCTCCCGATGTGACAGCCCCGAGAGGGCTGAATAATTTAGACCAATAAAACTTATAAATACAACACTCCTCACTGTGTCCGTTCTGGCCCCGGCCGGGCAGGGAGCTCCACGGCGCTCAGCACGCCGAGAGAAATTAGAACCCCTCTGGAAAAGTCCTGGTGGCTACATCCTCTGGATTTCTTGCTTTAGAGCTACAGAGCACCTCTTTTCTGGAGTCTGAAGTGTTGTTCCCCCCCGCCTTAAAGTACATCAGAAGGACCTGGATGCTTTTTTAGGTTCTAACTTCATCCCAGCTTCATTAAATCCAGCAACAACTACAATTCCTGAAGTGTTAAGCCCAGAAGGAGTGATCATAGAATCANATGGGGCATCCACAACTTCCCTGGGAAACCTGTTCCAGTGCCTCACCACCCTCACACCAAAGAACTTCTTCCTAAGATCTCATTTAAATCTCCCCTCTTCCCATTTAAAACCATTCCCCCTTGTCCTGTCACTAGACTTCCTGACCAAGAGTCCCTCCCCAGCTCTCCTGGAGCTCCCTTCACATCCTGGAAGGCTGCTCTCAGGTCTCCCCGGAGCCTTCTCTTCTCCAGGCTGAACAGCCCCAGCTCTCTCAGCCTGTCCTCACAGCAGAGCTGCTCCAGCCCTCTGAGCATCTTGGTGGCCCTGCGCTTCACCTGTTCCAACAGTTCCATGTCCTTTCTATGTTGAGGACTCCAGAACTGGACACAGTACAATCCAGCTTAACGACTGTCTTCATGGTTGGGCCACCTTCTAGTGATCCGTCCTTCCAGCTGCCTGAACTATGTTTTCCAGGATGGTTTAAAGCCCAAATGCTCAAAGGAGGGAGCTGGGCACCACTTCAGTCCTCCCTTACCTGTGAACTGGGGGCTGAGGACCTGGGGGTTATGGATGATGTCCTTCCAGAGCTGCTCGAACTCGGGGATCCTGGCCACGTTCTGCAGCAGCCGCACGAGATCCCGGCCGATCATGAAGCAGTCCATGAACTGGGGGATGGAGAGAGGGGAAAAAATCACTCATTTACTCATTACTCATTTACCTGCTCCTGAGCAGGGGAAGGGAGAAGGCACTAGGGGGTAAGGAGGAGGGGGAGAAGGTGCTGGGAGGCAGGAGGAGGGGAAGGGAGAAGGTGCTGGGAGGCAGGAAGGGAAAGGAGAAGGTGCTGGGAGGCAGGAGGAGGGGAAGGGAGAAGGCGCTGGGGGGCAGGAAGGGAAGGGAGAAGGTGCTGGGGGGAAGGGGGAGGGGAAGGGAGGAACAGTCAGTCCTTCAAGCTCCCCCCCAGCTCCAGCTGATTCCCTCTTTGCCCAACACCCAGCTCCTGCCCCTGGCAGCCTGCCCCAACTCTTGAAGCTGGCAGGTTTCGGCCAGGCAGGGTGACAGGCGGGAAGGTCAGGGGCTATTTAAAAATGTTCTTTCTCTCCAAAAGCAAACAATCGGCCCATAAATCTGCCATATTCTTGCATTTTTTTATTATTTTTTCTTTCCTCTCTCCAGGACTGCAGCCAGTCTCTGAAGTTAGAACTTGACACTTGAGCCTTCCCGCCCAGCCAGGAGGAAGGGGAGAGAGGGCAGGGAGCTGCCGAGCCATCACGTCCCCCGGGGGGCTGGGACACCAAAGGCAAGGACTTCAGCCCTACACCCAACTTTGGTGGCTTCTCCTGCACGACAGGGGCCCGAAAGTGGCCTGGAGGTGGCCATCGTGTTCTCTCCAAGCCCACAAAGACACTCCCCCTCCAAGGGAGGAACTGATGTTCTTGCAGCTCTTGGAAGCCACAAGCACCGAGGTGTCGCGGCAGCAGGAGGAGAATGGCTGAAATCCCCGTGGCTTGAAGAAAAAGAGACCAAACTGAAGCAGCCCCATCAAAGCAGCGTCTCTCCCCCACCCTCTGCAGCCTGGAGTTTGATGGGATAACTGGTGTAAACGGGTTTAAAACCCATTTCGAACACACCACCTGCACGGCACAAACTGGGGGGGCTGGGGAGCCAGCATCTCTCCCAACTTCCAGGGATAAGGGCAGACACTGACTCCCCCAGAGAAACAGGTCTCTCTCTTTTTTTTTTTCCCCAGCAAATCCCTGGATTCACTCACCCGTTCCCGGAGGAGGGAGATGCAGAAATCCACCTCCTTCTGGCGGAGTGCCTGGAGCTGGGAGGTGCCATGGTGGTCCACGATGAGGCGCAGGTAGGTGTACACGGCCATGGCAACCAGGAGGCTGCTCTTCAGCACCCACTCCCTGGAACAGAAGAAACAAAGAAAGAAACCACCTTCAGCCACCTCCGCCAGGGACCCACAGCCAGGAAGGAGACAAATACGGAGACTCAAGACGGAGGAAACTGAGGAAACCAAGGAAAAAGCAAAGGCAGGGACTCCAGCCTGGAGAATGTTCCCCCACGGACTCTTCCCTGCTCCTTACTGGGTGCTGGGTCTAGCTCTTTCTAACCCAAAACCAGTCCAACATCAGGTGCTGGCACCTCAAACTCTCTGGCAACTCTCATGTGAAGCCCTGGGTGGACTTCCAGGCCCACAGAGATGGCCCACCACGGCTGCCAGGCTTCTAAATCCCTCCAGGGATGGTGCCTCCACCCCTGCCCTGGGCAGCCTCTTCCAAGGTTTCACAACCCTTTCATCCTAAAAATCATTCCCAATCTCCACCCTAAACCTCCCCTGGTGCAACTTGAGGTTGCTTCCTCTTCCCAGCACCAGTTCCTTGGGAGAAGAACCTGACTCCCCCCAGCTACACCCTCCTTTCAGGGAGCTGGAGAGAGCGAGAAGGTTTCTCCTCAGCCCCAGAGCTGCCCCAGATGACCAGGCAACCACGTGTGGGGCAGAAGGGGAAGACCAGGAGCGGCTCCTGGGGGGCTACGAGCACCGAATGGCAAGAAGTGGGGCAAAACAGACGTGTTCAGCCTCAAATTTGGAGAGAAGAGACATCACAGCCCCATCCTGGGCACGGCACGACCGTGTCCTACCCTGGGGAAGGAGAGGGGCCAGCAGGGCTTTGGCTTTGGCCACCACAGAGTTCTGTGTCATAGAATCATGGAATGGTCAGAGTTGGAAGGGACCTTCAAGATCATCCAGTTCCAACCCCCCTGCCCTGGGCAGGGACACCTCTCCCTAGAGCAGGTTGCTCCAAGCCCCATCCAACCTGGCCTTAAACACTTCCAGGGTCCTGTGAGACCGGTTTTCTGTCCCAGATTTATTTCCCAGTCAAGCCAAGGGTCTCCCTCAAGGTGCTCCGTGGCCTGGGAAGGGCAGAATCCAGCCAGGATAGGGCTTCCACCACCTCCTGCCCGTGCTGCCCTGGGCGTGCCAGGTTTGGGGCCTCCCTTATCTAAACCCAACAATGAAATATTCTCGGAATCTATTAAAAAAAAAAGGAAAAAAGGACCTCGTCAGGCGGGCGGTGATCCGTGCCGGGTGCCAAGAGGGGGCCCACTCGCTGCCTCCCAGGTGATTGATGACCATCCCCAACCCCCAGCATCCATAAATCACCCCAGCCCCTAGAAGTGCCACCCGTGACCACCCCACGGCCACCTGAAGGGTCACCAAACCCCCCCTTCCCTCCTCTCCCCATGCCAAGTGACTCAGCTGCCCTAAATCCTGCCAGGGAGGGGAGCCTGGGAAGACCCCATGGGTCTTTGCTTTCCCAGGCTCTTCTCCCCGCATCCCGCAGGTTAATTACTTGGGGGGTGGGTTCATTAGGGAGGATGTGGGAGTAATTAAGGTCGGGATCCCCCAGGGGATGGGGGGCTGGCAGGTCAGAGCCACCCCCCCTCCTTTTCCCAGAAAAGAGGGGGGGGGAAAAAAAATAAATGCCATTAAAGGAGGGCAAAAGCCACCCAGAGGCACAGGATCCATCGATCCAACGGGCAAAGGAAAACAGTCGGAGGAAGAACCGGGCTCGGGCCGTAATTAGCAACGAGCAGCTCAATTAACACACAGCCTTGGAGAGGCAGAGGAGCTGCCTCCTCTTGCAGGGCTGGAGAAGCAGCTTTGCTGGAACTGTTTGTGATCAATCCAAGCCCTCTCTCCAGCGCTCCGAAGGCGGCACCAGCCCTTGGCACGCAGGGCTTTAATTAAAGCTCCAGCTTTTCCCTGAATCAAAGCAGATCATTTCCAGCCAAGAGCTGCAGGTTCTCCCTCAGGCTCAGCTCCGAGGGCTGGCCACGGCCATCCCAGCGGTGCCTTTAACAGGGGCCGAGGCTCTTCCTCTGACATCTGGTCCCCTGACAACCTCAAGTGATGGAATTCAGCGTTGGGAGCTTTCTCCTGCAGAGCCAGGGCCAGGCGTGGCCTCGGGTGGCCGCGGAGAAGCTGCTCCTTCTCCCCCAGCCCAGCTGTTTGCAGTTACTTGTTCACAAAACCAGAGCTGTCAGGCTTTGGCAAGACCAGGAAGGTCCCCGAGGTGCTCCAAGGCACAGGGGTGGCCGCAGGGAGTAGCACCAACACATGGGAAAACCACATGAAGAGCCAGCAGGGCCTTACATAAGGCTGGGAATGGAAGAGCTGAGCTCAACACAACGTCAGCCCAGGCAATTCTCTGAAGAACTGAAGGTCAAGCAAGCCCAGAAGATCACGGAATGGTTTGGGTTGGAAGGGACCTTCAAGACCATCCAGTCCTCCCCTGCCCTGGGCAAGGACATCTCCCACCAGACAAGGTTGCTCCAAGCCCCCTTGGAGCCCGTGAAGGTGACACAGGGCCACCTCTCCAGGTCCACCACCGGCAAAGCCACCGAGGTTCCCCTGGCTCCCACAGTTGGTGGCACCCACAAGATCTCCCTCCCCAAGCCTGGAGGGGCACTAGGTGGCACTCGCAGCTTCGCGCTCCCCTCACAGCTATTCCCAAAACCCAGAAATCACCGGGACCCAGGAGCTGTGGGGCCAGAGAAACGTTAGGTTTTTAAGGAGTTGATTGTTGAGGGCGCTAATTAGCCATTTTGGGGAGAATTGCTGCCCATCTCCAAGCTATTTGAAAGTAATGACTCTGCCCAGCCAAAGGCTGCCGGTAGGAATCCTGCTTACCAGCAATCCGCATGGCTTTGCCAGCAAAAGGACAATGCTGAGCCCACAGGACAATGCTTCCCAGCTGGCCTGTCCCCAGCAAATTAAAGTTGCAGCCCTTAAAGACAGGAAGCTTTTTTTTTTTTTCGGAATTAACTCCGTCCTACTCCTCCAGAAAGGAACACCTCCCCGGCAGCCGGGGCAGGGGGGAAACTCAGGAAGAAAATATTCCTGGGATGCTGGTTCCTGAGCCACGCGTGGCAATGTCATCCCGCTGGCCTGCGGTGGGGAACAGCCGTAGCCTCCCGTACTGCTTGGGGACAGCCATCCAAGCATCTTATTTGATGGGACAAACCTTCCCTGAAGCCCCCAGAGGAGGTTTTGCTCACAGAGGGGGACTTCAGGCCACCCTCCCACACCCAACCTCTAGCCAGAGGGCTCCCAGAGCTGGAAATTTCATGCCAGGGCTTGAAATGACAAGGGTTAACACGGTAAAAGGGATGCGGAGGTAACTTTCCCGCAGGAAAGCCCATCAATAAGCTTCCACCCCAAAACCACCCCCCCAAAATCTGCCTCTCTCCAAAGGAACGGGACAAGGAGTCCCTCAGGATGGGGTCTCCTTCGTTTCATGCCCAGTCGCTGCTCTCCTCAGCACCAGGATGGTTCCCCGGCCCTACCTTTGCTCGGTCAGTATCTCCAGCACGTTCTCGGCCAGCCAGATGTTCTTCGCCGTCACATCCCCACCTGGAAAAAGCAGAGGGAAGAGAAAAACCAGTCAGAGGAGCCAGTGAGGTTGCACAAACTCCACTGAACCATCACCGCTCCCATCCCTCTATCCCCAGTAAAGCCAAGTCAATTCCAGAGTTTGCTCCCTGCCCCACGTGCTCGGCTGTTCCTCGACACAGCACATTTCTAGGCACGAGTGCTTTTGTGTTGGGGGACCAAGGGGGTCTTTGCTACAAGGATCTTCCCGCAGAAGATCCGTGGTAAGTCAAGAGTCATCAATCATCCTTCTGGAAAGCAAAGGGGAAGCCAGGAAGGGATGAGATCCAGCAGCTGGGAAAGAGAAAATGCTTTGCAGCTGCTGAGCCTGCAAAAGGGAAATGGTGCCTGCAAACAACAAATGCCCCAAACTCTCCAACAAGGGCCACCTCACACCATGGGCCTCCAGCACGGAGCCAGAGCCCTTGGTCAGCGTGGCTGGGAGAGGAGCGGGGGCTCCTGCTCGCCCCGGGCTGGGGGAGCATGGAAAAAGCCTCAAGCAGGGTCACCAAAACAATGGGATCCCAACAATCAAAGCAGCGAGAAGCCAGGGAGCGGCGTCCCTTCCAGCACAGAAGGGGCCCTGCACGGGGAGGGGAAACCAGGGATGCTCCAGCACGGAGGCCTGCTTGGCTTTTGTTGGCTTGTTGGCGTTTTTTGTTTTGTTTTGTTTTTTTTTTTTAAGATGTTCCGTGTTTACACCCTGACAACAGCCTGGCCCACGCTCAGGATGCCGTCCCCTCC
>VXBW01003986.1:26547-37225 GCA_013400375.1 Thinocorus orbignyianus
GAGGGAGAGAGAGAGTGACACCCCCCCCCCACTGTGGGTGACCATACGGCCAGCGCCAGCTCCCTGGAGGGGCTACCAACTTTTCCTGGGGTGGAGCGGCCTCTCTGAGGAGCCAGAGGCACGGCTTTGGCAATCCCAGAGGTCAGAGCAAGGACCCAGGATGGTTCCAGTGCTCTCACGTGGTGCTACAGGGTGAGATCTGGCAGCAACAGGCCCCTGTGCACTTCCTGGCTGCTTTTAGCTTTTGCCAAAACCCTCCCGGGGCTCCCTCCGTGATTCACACCTCGTGGAGGCTGGTTGGGAGCGAGGTTTATCCTCGGCTTCATCCTCCCTGGAGAGATTTCCTCGCCAGACAGGTCGGGGCAGGCTTGCTGCCTGCAGAGAGCCCCGATCCCTCATCGATCCCTCTCAGCCAGGCACGGGGACACTCAGGAAGTCTGTCCCTGGCTCCGTTGCCAAGCCCAGCACGTCCAGCCAGGGGACAGGAGGGGCTGTCACCTCGCCCCCACCGGCACAGCTCACCCGCGATCTGCTTCATGAAGGTCATGCAGACGCCGTCGGCTCCGAGCACCCCGCTCTTCACCAGCTCCCGCAGCAGCCACACCAACTGGGAGAGGAAGAGACCAGCGTAAGACCCTGGGACACCCTCTCCCCAACACCTCCTTGCCTCAAAACCCCACCACGTTTGGAGTCAACACGGAGCAAAGAGGCTCCAGCCATCCCCCCTAAACCCTCCACGCTCAAACACTCTCCACATTCACAGGAGGGGATTCTCCCCCTCTGCTCTGAGCTCCTAAGACCCCACCTGGAGACCTGTGTCCAGCTCTGGAGTCCTCAACATAGAAAGGACATGGAACTGTCGGAACAGGTCCAGCGCAGGGTCACCAAGATGCTCAGAGGGCTGGAGCAGCTCTGCTGTGAGAGCTGGGACTGTTCAGCTTGGAGAAGAGAAGGCTCCGGGGAGACCTTGGAGCAGCCTTCCAGGATCTGAAGGGAGCTCCAGGAGAGCTGGGGAGGGACTCTTGGTTCAGGGAGTCTAGTGACAGGATGAGGGGGAATGGTTTTAAATGGGAAGAGGGGAGATTTAGATGAGATCTTAGGAAGAAGTTCTTTGGTGTGAGGGTGGTGAGGCACTGGAACAGGTTGCCCAGGGAAGCTGTTGATGCCCCATCCCTGGAAGTGTTTAAGGCCAGGCTGGATGGGGCTTGGAGCAACCTGCTCTAGGGAGAGTTGTCCCTGCCCAGGGCAGGGGGGTTGGAACTTGATGATCTTTAAGGTCCTTCCAACTCTGACCATTCTGTGATTCTATGGACACTCTGAAAGTAGAGGTTTTAGGGAGAAAGACCTTCTCCTCACCTGGGTCCGGCACGTGTCCTGCAGCTTCAAGTATTTCTCCATGAGAATGTGGTTGATCTTGTTGAGAACGATGTTCATCCCGTCCCGGCTCACCAGCGCCAAGTCCCGGTAGCACTGCGGCAAAGGAGAGCAGGAGATGGTTAGGGAGGAAGGACCATCATGGGAAAGCACCCCATGGTTTTATCAAACCTGAGCAGAAAGCAGCAAACAAACCGAGCTGAGGGAAAGAACGTCAAGGCAGAGAGACTCCCCCAAGGGGACCTGAATCGGCATCCCCAGGGCCCGGCAGGGAGAGCCAATACAGAACCAGGGAATGGTTTGAGTCGGAGGGGACCCTCCAGACCACCCAGTCCCCACCCCTGCCCTGGGCAGGGACACCTCCCACCGGCCCAGGTTGCTCCAAGCCCTGGCCAACCCGGGTCAGGGTCTCACCACCCTCATCCCAAACAAGTTCTTCCCAAGATCTCTCCATTTTCACCTTAAAACCCTTCCCTCTCATCCCACAACTCCTCTCTCTCATCAAGAGTCCCCCCCAGCTCTCCTGGAGGGACTGGAAGGGGCTCCAAGGTCTACATGGAGCCTCCTCTTCTCCAGGTTGAACCCCCCCGACTATCTCAGCCTGTCCTCCCAGCAGAGGTTCTCCAGCCCTCCCAGCATCTCCAGGGCTTCCTCTGACCCTGCTCCACCAGCTCCGTGTCCTTCTGCTGCTGGTGGCCCCAGAGCTGGAGGCAGAACCAGGGGGTTGTGTCCCCAGAGTGGAGCAGAGGGACAGAATCCCACTCCCTGGTCCTGCAGCCCAGGATGTGGTGGGGTTGTTGGGCTGCCCAGCACACATTAACCCTCTGGCTTGATTCCTTGGGTTTAGCTCCAGGAGACAAAGGTTTCTCTCTCCAGAAAGGACACCATCAGGTGTCCCTGTCCCCTTGTCCCAGCCCAACACAGCTCTGGAGGGACCAACAAGAGGGGAAAGACAGACAACGGGACAATGGTCTTTCAGGAGGGATCAGTTGACAGACAGTCCCAGCCAGATGGCTTAAGCCTAACCCCCACTGCTCCCAGTCTTCCCAGAGACAACTGGAACCACATCGAAGGCTCCCCCAGGACTTGGGGTCACCCCGAATGGTCCCATTCGGCTGCGTGGGAGGTCGGTGGAGATGCAGGAGAGGAGGCAGATTGTCCCCAGGCCACCATTCCTGCTGGCACAAGCCTTCCAGGGTGAGACAGAGCCAGCTTTGGAGACAGTCTGGCTCCAAACCCCGCTGCCACCAGGGCATATTTGGGGTTTGAAATCCAGACATCCTGCCCGGGGTCCGAACGGGCGGATGGATGGGGCTGGGCTGTGGGATGGCAGGGACAAGAAGGATTTTTCTCCACTCTCCTCTGCCACCAGCAGCCAGAGAGAGAGAGAGAGCACAAAGGTGCCGGCTCTCCCCTCCCCTCCCCTCCGGTCAGGACAGCAGGGGGTGGAGGGTGATTAGGAAGTAATTTGCTAAGTGGTTCTGCACGAATGTTGCTTGGTGCCAGGAAATGTCATGATATTCCAGAGAGCAGGGCTCTGGTGGCTGCATCCTCCCTTCAGAGAATTAAGGAGGCCTCCAAAAGATCTCTTTGATGAGACTCCCCAGGCTCAGGCTTTCCTGTTGCATCCAACACCCTATAAATCCGGGGGAGAAAAACAATCCTAAACAAATAAAAACAAGAATCCAAGAGGTGGAGACTCTCTGGGGCCTTTAACTGCCTTTGAAATGCTAACTGAATCCCCACAAAGCCATGCCAGACTCCAAGGCTCTAGGCAGAGGATCACCTGGCCAGGAGAAGAATCATAGAATCATAGAGTGGTCAGAGTTGGAAGGGACCTTCAAGATCATCCAGTTCCAACCCCCCTGCCATGGGCAGGGACACCTCTCCCTACAGCAGGTTGCTCCAAGCCCCATCCAGCCTGGCCTTGAACACTTCCAGGGATGGGGCATCAACAACTTCCCTGGGCAACCTGTTCCTATGTCACACCAACTGGAAAAAGCAGGGGACAGAACTGGGACAGAACTGGGCCAGGACGCCCCCAGCTCCCCTGTGGGTCTGCTCAGCCTCAGACAAAGCTTTGACTGTGGTGGGGGGTCCCTGCCCTGCCTGAGCCCCCCCCACACCACCATGAGGTTGGATGGGGCTTGGAGCAACCTGCTGTAGGGAGAGGTGTCCCTGCCCATGGCAGGGGGGTTGGAACTTGATGATCTTGAAGGTCCCTTCCAACTCTGACCATTCTGTGATGCTATGATGAGCACCCATCGCCTCCGCCACGTCCCCGTCTCCCTGAGGAGCCGCCACAGGAGGAACACCTTTCATCTCAGTAGCTTTTCCTGGTGGCCAAGTAGCTTCTCCCATCAAAGAACACAGGATTTACTGGGTGAAGCACCTGGGTGTTTGTTTGCTGCTGGAGGGGCGGTGGCCACATCTGCATTTAAAGCCACCACCAGGTCCCGTGACACGGCCCCAGGAGCAGGAATTAGCTCCCGATGGGCTGGGCTGATTCTGGAAGCATCCACAGGAGAAGGGCTGGGACAAACAGCTCCAAACTGCCTCCAGCCTGAGGGATTTGCTTCTGCTTCAGCGTTTAAGTCCCAGGAGGAAGGAAGGCCACCATAATCCCATTACCTGGGGAAGTTTGGCAGCTCCTCACCTCGCTCTCTGCTCACTTCCTCCAATCCCACGGAAAAACAGGGCAGAAAAAAAACACAACAAAACCCCCAAATTCCAACCTCACCCTCACCTACACTCCTGCTGATCCTTGGCCCAAAGTCCAACAGGACAGAGGAGAACAATTCCCCGTTCACCAGGGTCACGGCAGCAGGACGTGTCACCCACCAGCTGCTGAGATGGGTCAAACAGGACCCTTGATTAACAGCACAACAATCCAAAGGAAGGGGGTTGGGAAAAAGGAAAAAAAAAAAAAACCAAAAAACCCAGCACTCATCTTCAGGGCTCCAGCAGATGGGGGTGGGGAGAAAAAAACAACCTGAATTTCTTGCTTATTGCCAAGGCTGCAAACAATCCATCCTCTCCCTCCCCGCTCCGGGCAGGTCGGAGCCGCCGCTCGTTTAATTAACAGGAAGAAAGGAATGATAAATGTTCTCTTGAAATGAAAAGGGAAAAGAAAAATTAAAGGCAAAGAACCACGGAGTGGAGGAAAGGAGAGGAGAGGAGAGGAGAGAGGTCTCCTCCTGGCCAGCAGCCGGGCAGGAGAAGAGCCAGCGGGGAGGGCTCGGTGCCCTCTGATCCCGGAGCGGGGCGTTAATTAAAAGGGAGAGGTGCCAGGCGGAGGAGGGAGAGATCCGAGGGCTCAGCTGCTGTCACTGGGATATCTGAAGGCCCTCAAGTTGTCCCTCCTCACAGCTGGACAAGTTCAGCACGGCCAAATCACTCCTGGCGGGAGGCTGGAGGCAAGAAAGGGGGAGGAAAAGCCACGGCGGCGACGAGGGGAAGGCTGTGCCACCACCCCTGTAAGCCCTGGGAACAGGGATGGGGGCAGCTCAAGTCCCCAAAGGGAAGGGAGATGGGTTTCAACGGCCTCTCCTGGGGAAATAGGTGGGGAATAGGAGGCCACAGGGTGAGAAGAGATGGATCCAATGAAGAAATCACTCAAGAAATACAAGATGATCAAGCAGGCGGCGTGAAACCTCTGCTGGAGCTCCGGGACTGGAGCCTGCTGCGTTCTGAGCACTGAAACACCCTCAAATGCAAACAGAGCCACGATATCCCTAATTCTGGGGGGGGAAACGAGGTTCCAGGAGGATGGTGAAGCCTCCTGGGGTTTGCTACCAACCTCAGTGGGCTGGACACGTGTGTGCTCACACCAAAGGTCACGAATCTTATGGAATCACGGAATGGTTTGGGGGGGAAGGGACCTTCAAGACCATCAAGCTGGTGTCCCCCACGCCTGCCCTGGGCAGGGACACCTCCCACCAGCCCAGGCTGCTCCAAGCCCCATCCAACCTGGCCTTGAACCCTTCCAGGGATGGGGTATCTTCACCCAATCTCCTTCCCAGAGATGAGAACGGCTACTGCAGGGGACCAGAACTGGCTGCTCTCGGCATCCTGGACCTGTGGGCTTCCCACTGGAGGATGGAGAGAGATCTGGGCTCTGCTTGATGATTTCAGAGCTCTCACCAGATGCTCCCCAGCCCCATCAGTCACGCAAACATCAACCCCTCTTCAAAGGCAAGGAGCAACTCCACCCCCTCAGAGCCTGCTAGAAAAAAAATCACTGACCATCTCCCTGTCCCTGCTGTCTGGACACAGATGACCTCAGGGCCCAGCAGATCCAATTACTCCCTAAGAAAAGCACCGTGCTGCGATGAGCGGATCTGACAAGAGCAGGAGAGGAGCAGCCACCTCCAATTACCGTGGCCATGAACAGCAAAGCTGGCCCCAGCTCCGGGAGACGGCGTCAGCGCCCGCCACCAGCTCGGCTGCAAGGGATCAGTGGGATAGAGTGCACCCTCAGCAAGTTTGCCGATGACATCAAGCTCAGTGGCACAGTTGACACGCTGGAGGGAAGGGATGCCATCCAGAGGGACCTGGACAGGCTGGAGAGGTGGGATAAGGCAAATGGCATGAAGTTCAACCAAGCCAAGGGCAGAGTCCTACACCTGGGANCAGGACGAGGGGGAATGGTTTGAAATTGGAAGAGGGGAGATTGAGATGAGATCTTAGGAAGAAGTTCTTTGGTGTGAGGGTGGTGAGGCACTGGAACAGGTTGCCCAGGGAAGTTGTTGATGCCCCATCCCTGGAAGTGTTTAAGGCCAGGCTGGATGGGGCTTGGAGCAACCTGCTCTAGGGAGAGGTGTCCCTGCCCAGGGCAGGGGGGTTGGAACTGGATGATCTTTAAGGTCCCTTCCAACTCTGACCATTCTATGATTCTATGATCTGGATACTCAGCTGGAGGAGATCTCAGAGTGAGGGGACGTGCCAACCAGGTTTATCCCGGTCCCTCGTGGTAGGATGGCCAACAAGTGACGATAGGAAGCAGGAGAACGATGGAATCACTCAACCTTTGCTTCCAGAAGAAGGGAGCACCTGCCCCATGAGCCTTACGCCCAGTTAACTGCATCTGGATATGCCCCACCACATCCTGGAGGGGAGAGAAGATAATGATCTCCTGGAGGGTGTCAAGAAGATTGAGAGAGGGCATCAAGAAGATTGAGAGAGGGCATCCTCCCCTTCTGCTCTGCCCTGGTGGGGTCACAGCTGCAGCACTGGGACCAGTTTCGGGCCCCTCCAGTTCCAGAAGGACTGGGAAACTGCTGGAGGGAGCCCAGCGGAGGCTGCGAGGATGATGAGGGGCTGAAGCCCATTTCAACTCTGCCCAGTGCCCATGAACCCAAAGCCACCAAGGCCAGGAGCCCCGGGTGGTGCCGCCTCCGCGTGGCCCTTCCAGCAGGGCTGCTCTTCCCCTGTGGCTGCTGCAGACAGGTCTGGTTTTTATAACAAAGCCAGCACCCCCAGCGCCAGATCCCCTTCCAAGACCTTCAGAAAACAAAACATCCATCTCCCAGTGGGGGAGCAGCTACAATTTTAGAAGTGGCAGTTTACGGCCTCGTTAAAAACAGAGTTATTTAAAAATTAAATCCACTCCGCGACACGACTAGAGGTGGAACTGCTAAAAGAGCAATTTTCTCCTGGAATTGAATTTGTTCCTCCTCTAGGGCCTGGGTGATTATTTCTGTAGGCATCTACAGCTGGCTTCCAGCACGTCGATCCATTCCACGCCTCCGAAGACAAGACAGAAACTGGGAAGGGCCTCCGAGCTGCCTGAAGAATGAATCCTCACCTCCCAGGGTGAAAAAACAATGAACTCCAGGACCGGGAGAGAACCCAGGAGAGCTCCCTCCCCCCGAGCAGCAGCAGCTGCAGCCCTTGGACCACGTGGAGGCAAGAAACCCAGGAATAGTGGAAGGAAAGTCATTGCCCTGTGACAATAAACACAGCTCGGAGCCCAGCCTTCCAGCCAGGCACCTTTTGAGATTCAAAACTTCCCCTTTTCCAAATCCCTGCCTGCCTGGAAGGGCAAAAAACCCCCCAAACTCTCTTAGATCAACTTTCCTCGCTCGCTGATGATGTGTCTTACCTTCTGTGCCTGAGAGGGCTCGGTCAAGACCAGGGTGAAAAGGCCCAGGCAGATCTCCTCGTGCTGGGGGGTTCCTTTACAGATCTGAGAGAGGAAAAGGCAAACAGGTATCGGAGAAAGGACAAAAACCCTTCAGTGAGGGGGTGAGACAGGATGGTTGGGAAAGGGACAGGAGGAGGAAGGAGAAAACCCCTCTCAGACCCACCAGCGAGGTGGTCAACGGAGCACCCAGCAGGGAATTCAGAGCAGGATCCCAAGGGAATACAGAAAACACCCAGACTCTCTCCAACATTTGTACCCCATCGGGAAGCCAACGCTGGTGCAAACCTCCCAGCACCAAGTGCTTTTAGTTGCATCAATTAAAGACATCTCCTTAACGAGGGGCAGCAAGCCCCCAGGCTCTTGTCTGTGCCTGAGGACCCGGCCCAGCTCTTCCTCAAGCCTTTTCTCCCACTTGTTCATCAAGCAGGAAAGCATTTAACGAGTTCCAGGGCCCTCAAAATCCTGGGGCTGCTGAGCTTTTCCCATGAAGGGGAGGCAACTCCACCAACCCAAGGTGCTCCGGGGAGGAAAAAACCAGGAGCAACACGTCTGGGAGCCCATCCATGTGTCCCACAACAGCTTCCCTTATACGGTCACATCCACTGGTGAGTATTTTAAGACTGTGGGGAGTTGGAAATAAACGCTCCCATCCCTCACCAGAAAGGTTGAACCTGCCCTTCCCAGCCTGGCTGGAGCCCGGGTTGTTGGGAGGGCAGGAAAAAAGCTGATCTGAGCAGAGCAAGAGGAGAAAAAACCACCCAGGAGAGCTGCAAACACCAGGGACCCCGGCGTGTGCACACAGCGGTGCCGGGAGGGAAGGAGATTCCAGCAGGAAACCACAGGTCAGCTCCCACAGGGGGGATCGACATCATTTGGTCTTTAATTGGAAGGACTCTTGGAAGTCTTGCCAGGCTGAGAGCAGGGAGAGCACAGCAGGCTCCATCCCTCAGCCCGGTCTCTGTGCGGGTACAATATGCCAGGAATTATCGAGGAGGAGGAGGAGGAGGAGGAGGAGGATTTCTCATCCCTGGAGGAGAGGTGGCACTCACGTGAGCGTTGAGGGCATCGTTGGCCTCCCTCTCCGACAGCCCGTTGGTCAACGACGTCACGATGCCCACGCACCTTTCCAGCCTCTGAAAGAGGGAAAAGCCAAACGTCACCAACCTGGAGGACATCAAGAAGAGCGTGACCAGCAGGAGGGCATCCTCCCCCTCTGCCCTGCCCCGGGGAATGCACTGGGACCAGTTCTGGGATGTCCAGTTCCAGAAGGACTGGGAACTGCTGAAGAGAGTCCAGTGGAGGCAAGAGGATGGGGCCAGACTCTTCTCAGTGGCATCTGGGAACTGGGCAGGGGACAACGGGCACAAACTGGGATATGGGAAAGGCCTGTGAGGGTGGCAGAGCCCTAGAAGAGGCAGCTCAGGAGGGTGTGGAGTCTCCTTCTCCGGAGAGATTCCAAACCCACCTGGATGTCACCCTGTGGGACCTGCTCTAGGTGACCCTGCTTGGGCAGGGGGTGGGACAAGGTGGCCTCCAGAGGTCCCTTTCCAGCCAGTCTGGGATGGCATGAAGTCATGAGTAGAGCGATGTTACTCTGGGCACAGGGATGCCACCTCCCCTCCCCACAGAATCATAGAATTGCCCAGGAAATCCTTCCCAATCTCCATCCTAAACCTCCCCTGGAACAACCTGAGGCCGCTTCCTCTTGTCCCATCGCCTGTTCCTTGGGAGAAGAGCCGGACCTCCCCTGGATACACCCTCCTTTCAGAGGGCTGGAGACAGTGAGAAGGTCTCCCCTCAGCCTCCTTTTCTCCAGGCTGAACCCTCCCAGCTCCCTCAGCTGCTCCTCACGAGTTCTCCAGACCCTTCTCCTTGGTCTCCAGACCCCGTTGCTCTTCTCTGGACCCACTCCAGCCGCTCAGTGGCTTTTTTTTTGTCCTGAGGGACCCAAGACTGGACCCAGTGCTGGAGATGGGTCCTCATCAGCGCCGTGTACAGGGGGCACCGTCCCTGCCCCAGTCCCTCTGGCCACGCTGTTCCTCCCCCAGCTCGGGATGCTGGTGGCCTCCTTGGCCAGCTGGGCACACTGCTGGCTTGTGTTCAGCCAACAACTGACCAACACCCCCAGGTCCTTTTCTGTCAAGTGGCTCCAACCACTCTTCCCCCAGCCACTTTAGTCAAAAATTATTCTTTCCAGTGGTTTCAGAGAGGTTTGTCGGATCCAAACAGCTCTGGGAAGGCACCTCCTGGTACTTGTGTGTGCTCGGACACATCACCTTCACCAACCCTGAGCTCCACCACGCTCACCGACCCGTGCTGGGCTCCTTCCAGACCTGATGCTCCTGGGGAAAGCTCTGCTGGGAGCCACCTGCTCCCCCCCAAGAGCCCAGCTTTGGTAGTTTAGGGCCAATTTTCAAGTCCCAGCCGTGCCGGGCTCATGGAGCTGCTGGGAACGTTCTGTCCAGACCTGGCCAAGACCCAAAACACACACGGCGGGGACTGACGAGCGCTTTGAAGGAATATAAATACACTCCAGAATGGCAAAGGACAGTTTTCAGACCTTGAGACCCAGTTAATTCCAGTTACCACCCTTGTTTTTCTGCTACAAGTGGTTCTGGTTTGTTTTCCTGGCCGCTCCACTCCACTCCTTTCCATCACACGACAAATAACCAGGGCCTCGGCGCTGTGGCCGCCTCGGCTGGTTCCCTGGGCCTTACTGGTTCCCTCTGCCTTACTGGTTCCCCCACACCAGCAACACACCCCAGTTGTCCTGGGGAGGCCCCAAACCTTCCCCACGCGCTGAAGAACTGTCCCTTTTAAAGTTTCCTGGCTACTGCCGTGATGAGTTCTCTCAGTGCTCAGCCTTCATAACCCCAACTCCGCATCCTGTGAGCACAGCAGGCAGGGAGGACCCCCCCCCCTCAGCTGGGAGGTGGGTTTTAGAGAGAGCCCCCTCCTCCAAGGAGTCTCTGCCCTCCCCCAAGCCCATAACCCACGCCCTGGAGCTACCCCCATCACCCCCAGCCCCAGGCACCTACCTCCTCCAACTCATCCTTGGCATCCAGAAGAGTGGAGACCAGCAACTTCCCTCCTCCTGCTGTTCCCCCCTTTCCCTTCTGCATCTCCATGGCTGGAGGAGTGGGGAGGGGAAGGGGGGGA
>VXBW01003987.1:0-45878 GCA_013400375.1 Thinocorus orbignyianus
ATAGGCTGCCCAGGGAGATGGTTAAGTCTTGCAGTTAGCTTTAAGGTTGTTTCATTTGGTTGACTGAGGTTGTGGGGTTTTTTTCCTATCCTGACTACTTCTTGTGGTATTTTTATCAGACTAGACTGCGATAGTTAGCTGCCTAGTTCTAATACAGGCATCTGGAATCCCTTAGATGGAAAAAAAATTCTTTTCCTTTGTCTGTAAGGGAAATCTAGTGCATAAAGCTCAACTGTTAATGTTTTCATTACAGACATCTAATCTTACATTAGATGAAAACAATTTCTTATATCATATCCAGTCCTCACTGTTTAGTTTTCCTAGTTTTCCAAGTTTTCCTGCAAATCCAGCTCAAATCAGCTCTGCTGCTGTCTTTTATTTTTTTTCTCTTTCTCATTCCAATTCTTCTTCCAAACAAAATCTAATCTCTTCCTATGATCATCTTCTCTCTAGTTATATCTCCTCATCCTGCCAATACCCTTTATTTCTCTGCCAGTTTGATTCTCGTATGAGCTATCTTTTTGTTGTGTAGACTGTAGTAACTCCTCATTTCTCATCTCTATACATGATTGATTCTTTCCTGTGCCCCAGCTTTCCAGAACTCTTTTTTCCCTGATTTTTTCAAAACTAGGCTCTTAATATAAACTTATTCACTATCAAAAGTCCTTGCTTCTACTTTTTAATCTTCACCTATTTTATTATACAGGCTCTTCAGATGCCTGGAAAATCAGCCGACAATTTCATTAAGTGACTTTAACAGCATAGTTATTGATAGCAGTTTCACTTGCCAAGTTTAAGCTTTTCTTCCCTCTACTCTGCTCTTGGTAGACCGCAGCTAGAGTACTGTGTCCAGCTCTGGAGCCTCCAACTTAAGAGGAACAAGGACCCATTGGAGTGAGTCAACAGAGTGGGACCATGAAGACAATCTGAGGGATGGAGCATCTTTCCCATGAAGAAAAGCTGAGAGAGTTGGGGTTCTTCAGCTTGGAGACCTCATAGCAGCTTTTCAATACTTAAAGGGGGCTGATAAGAATGACAGGGATAAACTTTTTAGAAGGGCTTGTTGTAACAGGACAAAAGGTAATGGCTTTAAATTGAAACAGGGTAGGTTCATACTAGATATAAAGAAGGGTGTTTCTACAATGAGGGTGATTAAATACTGGTACACGTTGTCCAGAGCACTGGTAGATGCCCCATGCCCGGAAATATTCAAGGTCAAGTTGGACAGGGTTCTGAGCAACCTGACATAGGTTAAGATGTCCCTGCTCATTTTGGGGGCTTGGCCTCAATGACCTTTAGAGCTCCCTTCCAACCCAAATTATTCCATGGCACCGTGATTCTGAAAAAACTTCTCATGTATTAAGAACTGAAAGAAGAGGAAGAAGTAGTATAAAATTAGGTTTCTAAAAAATGCATTAAAAATTATTGATCTGGTCCAGAATGTCAAGAATAACTAGAAATTTACCATTCATGTTAACTGCCTGGGGTAAAACTCTAAATCTAATCATATACCTTGACAAATACCAATCTTGGTAACAAACAAGATGCCCATAAGCTGAATATCTCATATTAGTGTCTTGTAAAAACTCCTGTTTGGAATTTATTACTATCACTATGAAGAACTGCATCAATGTCAGCATATTTCACCACATTCTGTTCTAGTGTATTGAGTTCATTTACTTATTGTTTGATGATAGTACAGAGAAACGATCTTTCTCAGTGGAGTCTTTCAGCCAATTCAATAGCATTCAGCTAGACAATAATATTGATGACAGGAAAAGAAAAACTATAGTTCTTTTTATTATTACTCTAAAATAAAAGAAACATACTTTCATCACAAAATCTTTGAAGCTGATCCAAGATCCAATCTAGCTCTATCACAATTAGGTGGATTTCAGAGTTCTCAGTGTATGAATACCTATGAGGTGCTGCCATAATTCATCATCATCTTGTTCAAGTTTTTAAGCAGTGGCAAAGATTTTACAATTTTGCAAAACATCTGTTACGGCCTGATTAAACAAGATATAAAAAAGAGAAAGAATGGATATTACTGGAAGAGGATTCTCCAAACAGTATCCTCCAGATGCATAAATCACAGATAGATGAAAAACAATACAAAGATAGAATTCTAATTCCTGTAATGTTATGTATATCAAACACGAGGATAGTGTTTGAAATTATTATTTTTTTTTTCTTATTCTAAATGCATATTGTGTCAGTTTTTCAATATCATTGCAGTGAACTGAATAAACAGTGGAATTGAAGAACGCAAAATTAATCCACCCTTTCTCCCCTATAGGGTGTTTCATAGATTCGTACTTTTCATTTTCATAGACTTTGAAATGATTCAAACAACAGTACAAACATTTAATAATATTATTTCTCTGTTAGAATAGAGATGAGAGATGGCTAAAATACATATACTGGGAAATTTTGGATTTTCCTTAATAGAACATTTCTGATCTAGCAAAAATTTAAGAGTCACAGCTGCTACAGGCGAGAAATCTAGTATCTTTCTTTGGCAGAGGTTAGTAGGTCTTTTAATCTTTACCAAACTAACAAAGATTTATGTCAGATTACAACATATCTTCCATATCTACCAGAATTTGTAACTAAAGAAATTTCATTATAATTTAACTGAATGAAAAAAAAAATATTCTGTGATAGTTGACCCCAAAGTTTTGTTTATTCTCAGTTCTTCTGTTTCTTTTCTTTTTTCCTAAATGTAGTTTAAACTTCTGAGACAAACATTAACTATCTTGGGAAGAATTCTGTTGCCTCATGAATTCCTCAAGTTGTCTTTGAATCTTAGTTTTCATGTCTTCTATGTACTTTTTTTCTTGTTTACCTTGACCCATTCAGAAAATTACCTTTTCATGAGGCTGCCGACAAAGTTAGCTGAAAATGTCAGAGAATTTTGTTTAAGTTCTCAGTAAGTGTATCATGAGATCATTTTCTCTAAGTGACAAAATATCTCCAGGAGGCTCTGAAGGAGTTCTACATTGTTGTTTTGTTTTCTTAGAAATAATGTACTTTTTAGTATATTATCTCTTTCATTTTTTTTTATATATATACATATATAACATTTATATCTAATGCCATATAAAGCTTTGTTTATCTTGTTCGATAAAAAGTCACAGGAAAAAACCACACATGATGAATCCCTTATCTCTCATCTCTTGTGGACTCTATTTTGCTCCACTGCAGCTCCTTCCCAAATGAAGCCCAGACATGGTTCTGGGAGAAGATCACTGTATGGTCACATCGCAAAAAGCTATTATAGATGACTTTTTTTTCATGTTTGTTTCCATCTGTTTTTCATACCTCTTACACAAATATTTTTGCCTTTATTTAATGAAGGTAAATAACAAAAGAGATTCCGGATGGAATTTTATTATTCTGGAGTGTGACTCTCACTTGTTTGATATCTAGGTTTAGAATATGTGCAGGTATTGCTCCTTTCAAAGGTCAGATAAAGTCCAGGAGAGATATTTGTCTTTAGAATAAACAAGTCCATAATTTCTCTTAAAAATCATAGCTTTCAGCAATTCACTAAGGTTTTCCATGGTTATCTATCTGTTTTAGACCTCTTCTGTACTCAGTGAAGAAACCTGGGTATTGTTAAAAGGTGATCTATTAGACTTAGAAGAATATAAGTGGAGATGTTTATCTTCATCTTTTGACTAAGCTTTGGATGGCTAACTTGAGTGAGTTGAAACCTGTGAGTAAAATAAGTGTTCAGGGAGCTGAATATTATCCTGAAAAGCTAAGTAGTACCCTGCCAAAATACCTCTGTTAGTGCCTATACTGTAATAAATCAATAGAGTAGAAAGAATTCAGATACCATTAGAAATCTGAAACCTAGCTTTTTATCAGCACCACTAGTTTAAACCACATGTATTTTTTTTTATCTTAGCTTTTATAGTCCATTGAATATTCTTAGTTCTTTCCATGTGTTTGTAAGCAGATTTCCTTCTGTGTTTCAAAGACAGTGCTAGAGCTGCTCATTCTAAGTTCTGAGGATGCCTCAGAAACATTTAGAAGTCTTCAACAAAGAATCAAATTAACAAAATTTTTGAAGAGAAAAATACAAAAAACCAGCATTTAAAAACCCACCCATTAATTGACTGATGCTATTAAAGCAGGCATAGCACTTAATTAATCTGTAGCCATCTGCTGCTTTATTACTGTTTCCTCCATGAATTACAAGCAAATTAATGCCCAGAGAATACTCTATGGATTCTGAGCATTGTACTGCCACTTTTGTAAAGAGAGGTTAACTACAAAGGGAAAAACAGTACAGTTTATACTTTGAAATGGATTAATTAAGCTGGATCTTCATATTGATGTTTTTCTAGAATTAAAAGTAACATTCAATTTTTTTCTGTTTCATTCACTTTGAAATGAGTGTATCCACTTTTGTATTTAACCTTATTTCAATACTTCAAATTGCACCTTCAGTGTGATGAGCTAAACCTCCTTGTGCATCTCCAGGTGAACAAACTCACTCAGAGTGAAATATTATCTCTAAAACTTTGCGCAGCACATGCCCAAAGAGCCTGAGCTACTAGCCAAGCAAATTGACTTGCTAGTAACTGAGAGGCAGAAGTACTTCTTATCCTGACCAAGGGTCAGTAATGTGCATCTCACAGACAAATAGTTAAATGATCACAATATCCGCAAGTGGGTGGATAAGGAATGACTGCAGCAGGGAAGAGAGAGCTATGGGAAAGAGGCTTTGTCATGAAGAAGTTATGACTGTAGGAAAAGTGCAGTAACTGGTTTGAGTCTTTACTGCACGGTCTACTTGATTTGGCACTGTCATGGCTAGTCACATCAGGTCTTTCTCTCCTGATTTGTGAAGGAATGAAAGGAAAATCAGAGAGAGACATATATTACGTCAGAAATTAAATAGCTGGAAAAATGTTGCAGTAAAGAACAAAACAACTGGGGAAAATACTGTGACGTGTATCTGAAGGAAATGGATTAAAAACAAAACAAAGCAAAAAGCAAAGAAAGAAAATCTACAAGGATTTAAGAAGATTAAAAAAGTTATAAAAAGTCTTGAAGAAAGTTACACCCTAAGAATAAGAGCTACAAGCAAATGCTCTGTTAATTTAGAGGAAAGAAGACATGTAGTCTTGCCAAAAATACATAAAGGAGAACTATGAAGATGGCAATACATTATTTACTTTTTTTAGCAAGAACAAAAGAAAAAGTAAAGTTTAAAGGATGCAGTAGGAAGCATTTGTTTGATATTAATGGAAAAACTCATCTGAAATTAAGTTTTTAATGAACTGTGCTGAGAAAGAATGTAGGATTTGTACTATCACAAAGAACATTGAAGGCTAATATGCCTCAAATGTATAATTCAGGCATAATTTAAACAATCTTATCACAGTGAAGAGTTGATTTTGTTCAGTGGTTACTGCCTCTACAGCTTCTCCCTCCAAAGGCATAATCATTGTCTCATCTAAGTGAATCTGTAATATAACCACTTACACTGATGTTACTCTTTCTTTATTTGGTATGCACTATATATTGTTCTCAGTCTAATTTCAGTAACAAATGTCAGTCCAATGTACCAATGAAGTCCATAGAATTCTATTAAGCATCAAAGGCTTCACAAAATAAGAATCTGTTCATGCCCTCTCTTGCAAGCTTTTATCGAAATGTGGTGTTAGTTCTTCGTCTGTGTTATACCAGCATGGTTAGATTGACATGCCTGAAATGAAGATTAATCAACTATTGATAGTAAATATGGTAAATATGCACAATCTTTTCAGCACAATCAGTGGTATCTTTCCGCACAACAGTAGGATTAAGAATTAACTAGTTTTAATCCTACAATATTTTAATTCTCTGCTGTCACAGCAGTGGGGCAATTTGATGTATTTAGTAAGAATACATTCAGAATATTCAGCAAAAGCTTGGGATTTAAACTATACTTAATCCATTAAAATTTCCATAGAAAACTTTTGCTTGTAAGTAACTGAGGAAAATGAGCAGTCAGGTCTATTTGGTTATAATAGCTTCGCCCATCAGCTTTTTGTCTCTTTCTCTTCAAGACGAGACCTATGGAAGCACTTAGATCCCATTAATATCAGAGCTTTCATGGTGGATAGGAGAGGTACTCTCTTTTTTGCCTCGGAGATAGCGTTCTGTTATGTATTGCATCAATTACTTTCAAAATTAAGCAACATTCAGCTGTGTCAACACATGTAAACTAACAACATAAAAATAAATATGATTAAACAATGGCATATTTGTTCTCTCAGGTGACTTGCCTTGATCTGAATTAGTTAAACACAAATTAACATGCAAACTTACTACCCAAGTCTCTCTATTCTCATTTTAAAATTCTATCTCATTTTTAAAGAAAACATCTTTAATAACATCTGTGCATATGTATGCACACATATATATAAAGTAAAACAGATTTAGCATATACAAAAGCATTTCATTTCATCATCCATTCTGGACTGTGACAGAAAGTGCACTGATGATTAAGGCATATATAAAACTATGAGCTTTTAGTAGCACACTCCACTGGAATTAATGTAAAGATTTCAGCTGCCAGAACAAGCATCAGTCTGATAAACAGAACTAAAATAGAGACAAATTCAAAGTCCTTTAACCTTTAGTATATAAATTATGTGTGCCTTCAAATGCTGTAACTTATAATTCAGATATTTAAATTGTAGCTACAGAGTAAAAGAAGGAAGAGGTGAGCTTGAGTTTAAGCATTTTGAAGTATTCAAATGATTTGATAAACAAAATATATTAACAATGTGAGAGTCCGCATTATTGGAGTGCTTGACACGCCTACATGGAAATGAAACAATAAATGTTAAATATAATAAAATGAATAAAACATAAATGTAAAATATACTAAAATTAGTAATAAATACAAACTGACTGGTTGTTATATAATTTATATCTTAAGCTCCTTAAAATCTTATATTCCTTGCATTTTAAATTCTTAGCATCCTAAATTCATTGCATTTGTGTAGTCTTAAAATTTGAAGGCAACTTTCATTACAAAATGGATGTGGAATACAAAAGTAAAATTCTATGATCACAGATACTGATATAAGTAACAAAATATTCTCTAAGGTAAAACCGTTTACCAGAACTTCATATGTACCTGCCACTGCATTGCTTCCTGGCCACAAAAAATGGGTCAGCAATTAATCTCATTGAAAAATTCTAGGAGAGAACAGAACTTTCATTTTATATAAGGAAAATATGATTGGCTCAGATGTAGCTATTTACATTTTCAGCAAGTAAAGACAAATAAGGTTGATCTCTCAAAAGTATTTTCACTTTTTCCCTGGAAGTAGTCTGGTCACTGAAGTTGACTCAGTCCTGTAGGGAACTTACTCATTTCACAGATTTACAGGAATTATTCAACGCTCACATCAGAATTCCTTCTTATGGATACTGTATATAACCTGATATTTACAAGGTACCTTTTACTTCTTTTCATTCTCCAAAACCAGAAAATTGTGTTGTGCTTTGTAGGTGACCATGATAAAATTGAAGTTTCAAATAGCAATTATGTTTCCTCTTGTTTCTAAGGGTTATTTCTCCACTTGAAGTGCTTACTGTGATATAGCACAAGAACTCAAAGGTAGGTACACTCAAAGCGTACCAACACTCAGTCTGAGTATTAAAAAACTACTTTCGTATCTGGACCTCTTAAACAGCTACTTTGACACCCCCATATCTGAGTACAAAAGACAGCAGAATCTGTGCAATATCCCATTTCCCAAAGGCTAAATATATTTAAGACATTTAATAACAATCTGCAAAGTCTCACAACGTAGAAATGTTTACTGAGAGTGCATGATTACTTAAACAACTTGAGAAATGGCGCCATGTTTCAGTGACATCCTACAATTTTTTGTTGTTCTGTTTTTTTAGTAAGCAGGGTAGTTCATGTACAGTTTAACAAATTTAGAGCCACCCTCTACCCCTACCAAATAAATATTAATTGAATCTATTAACTGCAGCCAGGACCATAATAATCTTTATTTCCAGTAACAAAGTATTTCTAGTAAATGTAGATTTAGGAGTAGAGATTAGGAGTGTCATGAGTTTGTGTTAAGTGAAACTGAAGATGGTGGCCTAGTCAGAGGTGGCTTAGAAAAATTAACTTCCCTACAGTGCAGAGCAATATTTTTTCTTAGTATTCTGGAACTATTATGGAAAATAAAGGTTTGTTTGTGAGATTAAATAACTACTAAATAAAAAGGAAGAACTACACAAAAATTTACACCTAAGGACCTGTAGTCAAGTGGACACTCTAAAACACCCAATTTTTCCTAGGCACCCACTACTAGCAAATGGTTAACTTATATTCTTTGGAAATGAGAGCTGCAACCATGGCTAAGAAACAGGAAAATTATAGGCTGAGGAACCTGGCAAGCCAGTAAACACAAAGTAGATTTTTTTTTATTTGGAGTCCAACATTAGAGATAATTGTTAGAAAAGTATATGAAATCCTGTTCTCTCCATCTACAACGGGATTGTTTCCAGCCTGTTCTGAAGAAACTTGAATATCACACTAATAACTGTAGCTGAAACCTTAATAATGACATAGATATCTATGTATAAACTAGCTAACTTACCCCTCCCCTCCCCTTAATGAGAAAAATAGACATCTCACCCATATCATTTCAGAGCAGATATCTGAAATACATCAAAGACATGAAACACCAAAAATCCCATCTTTGAATGGACTAGAATGATTGCTAAAATAGTTATAGAACTTTAAAGATATCAAAGTTAAGTAAGATTTGTCTTACCTATTTAAAAGAATTTGATATCAGAAGAGAAAATTGTAATCAATATAGTGATATTGGGAATTACAAGCTGGACATGAAAATTAACAGTACTTTGAATTCTTCATTATATTATAAATTGTATTTTATCTAGAAGTCTGCTTTGAAAGAACACTGGTTACAATGCAAGAAAGAAAGAAAGAAAGAAACAAACAAACCCAAACATTAAGGTGAGGTTTGACTAATTTATCAATTGCACATCATAGCTCTGAATCTTTGGAGCATGAGAACTGATAAAAAGTACTCTTCAGGTTCCTAGTCAAAGGATGCTTGACACTGCAGATGAATAAATCAAATAGAGTCAATGACAATAACAGCATTGTTTTTAGGAATGACTTCTGGGAAATACAAATAGGCATTCTGGGTAGTAGTAGTAGTAGGTTTTCACTCTCCTCTCCTTTTGACAGGGCACTTACAATAGCTGATTATAAAACTTTGAGGACTTGAAAGAAAACAGGCATATATGAATTAATATGCAGTATAGAGTGGTAGAGAAAATAACTTCTTGTAAACAGGAAATGAGGATGGGTTTATATTTATGAATGGAGAATGACTTCTTATTTTAATGTACTTGTCTTTCTGTTTTGCAATATAGTGGAAAGGTCAATGGCTTTGGAAAAATAACAAATTACCCTCTTCTCTCCCCTCTTTTTTTCCCCTCTTCTCTGCTGTCTTTATATTTTTCTATGTTTCAAATAGTACTTTTCCTAAAGTCTGGTCAGAAAAAGTTCTTGCATCAATATTTCTGAACATATAAAAATGAAGGTCCCGTTTTGTAGGTGTTCTTAGAAAAGTGAAGCAAATTTTAATTGGTGGCAATGTAAGTGCTTTTTTATGACAATTATATTTATTTTGTGTAACACCTAACTGTAAATAATGTAATTCAAGTTGGATTTTTGTTTTGTTTTGTTTTGTTTTGTTTTGTTTTGTTTTGTTTTGTTTTTCTGGCTACAACTTGCAGGGTAAGAACTTACTGTCACAGGTGGACAGGGGAGGCAGAATTTGAGCCTAATAAGTGCATGCATAATTAAGAGAAAATCACTGGGGAAATCAACATGTATTATAAATCAGAATTTTGTTCAACTTCTATGATGAGAAGAAAATTAGAAGAGAAATTCACATGTACCTCTCAAAACCCAATAACTTTTGCTATTGAAACAAAAGTGCATCTCCTGTATATTCTCTGCTGTTGAATAAACTTAAAATGTTATAAAATAGCCTACTTTGTCAAATAAAGTGATTTTTACTCATGAGTGATAGTAAGACAAAATCATAAAGACATGAATCATAAATCAAAACTCATAAATCACAGAGAAAATAAAAAAAATTGTTTTTCAAGACCATAACTCAAATATTCCAAGGCTAACAATGAAAAAATTTTCTCTTTATTTTAATCTGGACACCAGCGGATACAGCATACCATGGAAAACTCCACAGTTTTTTAAGGACATTAGTCTGAAAATTGAAGCACTGAAGTACTACAGTAGTGGGTAGCAATGGCAAGAGTCAGAAAGCAATAGGAGCAGAAGGTAATTAATGGAAGGATTCAGTTTGCTTCCCTTAGGGAAGGGCTCAGTAAGTCTTTCCACATAATCACACACATTTTTCCACTTCTTTTCTGTTACTTAATGCAGTTCACTACAAAAAAAATTATAGAAACAATAAGTTGGTCTCCAATATCATTATATCATCTATAATTCCACTGTGTTTCATTTGAATGAAATGGGATTACTCATGAGGAAAAATATTCTTTAGTTTGAAGGGTGACAAAGTCCAACCGTAATTGAAAGATTTTAAAAAGGCATGAAAACAAAATATGAAAAAAGAACAATTGGCATGTCTACAAGACTGAATATAGGCAGCATGTTAATGATCTAAGAGTGACACAGAGCTTTTATCTTCAGTATGTGAAGAGCTAATTACAGAACTGTTTCTTTTTTGTTTAAAAATATTACCCACTCCAACCGCTCCGTCCCTCCTTGGCTATAATTCTCAGACATTTTAAAGAACTGTAACGTTTCTGTCAGTATTGAGACTAACAGTCGATGTAAATGTTCTCTTCAAGATCAAATGAAGCATTCAAATATATAATACAAAGTTTCATGCCAATGTGTAGCCCATTATTTTTTAACCTGAAAAGCCACCAGCTTTACTGGTACTAAAAAGTGACACATAAAACTTAGAATTAACTACATTATATATATATATATATACATATATATATAATGTTATACATAGTAGGAATTGAATTAGAGAAGACCCTCTTCTAAAATAAGTGTTTACATTTCTGTGCGGAACATCTTTGCTGACTCCACTATAGCAAATCTGGTTGAAAAAGTAAGTTTTTCAGATTCCCCTGTGTTAGAAATAACATCTCAAACCTCTTCGGGAAAAGGTAATTCAGAAATACTGAAATTAGTTCAAAACATGAAAATTAAATGTGCCGTACATCCTATACTCATTTTACTACAACTTTATTGGAACCAATAAAAGGATAACCTTATCATAGATGAATCTTTCAAATCTTAATCTTTTAATTACACCAAGACAGAGCTATTGTCTACTCCATTTGTTACACATTACACACCCCATGCAATCCTGGAATTTTATTAAAGGTTACTGTTTACAGTATGGATCAAACAACTCAAAAATTTCTCCCAGTTCTCACTAGCAGACCTGCCCCTTTCTCCCTTGCACACATGTAACCCAGTTAGTCATGTAATAATGTTGGTACCAGGAGAGTAGAAGTTTCCTTGACTCTTTTTTCTACACTTCATTGCCTAGGGAATGCCTACTAACACTGAGTATGCCTATTGCATACTCTTTTCAGAGCTGAAAAATACAAAACACTTCAGATTGTAAAAGACTTGTTTCCTCTTTTAATTCACAAAGGCTAAACACACATCACTTTTCAAGTTTTCAACACATTATGCAACTATAATATAATCTTAGAGAAAAATTGAGGCTACTTGGTGTGTGTGCAGCAAAAGAAGTTGGTTATGGAAGTAAGACGTTTCATTAATGATTTCAATACTGACATAGTGACAATTGTAACAATTCCAATAGTGACAATTTCAGTAGTGACAGAGGGTGACAGATGAAAATTCTGATTTAGCTTAGAATACGTGTAGACTCTTCTGGTTCACTGGAAAATCAAGGGCTTGCTTTCTTCCATCGAGAGGAAAAAAAAACAGCAGTGGGGGATGCCTCCACCCAAATGGAGCTGCTGAAACGAGGCTGTAATGCAGACCTCAGAGTGCAAGAGGTGTCTAGATCCTTCTTCTGGGACATGGATATGCAGCACAGCTGCCTGCAAAAGTTGTGGTGAGCCAGAGGACCTCCTGTAACAAGCTGATAAACTGGGCAAGGTGGAGGTGATGCTGTATATCATTCAGGAGGCAGAGAAGGAGATAAACAACTGGTTCCAAGCACAGTCTGCAGGGAACCCACAGTCCACATCCAAAGAGCTAAAAACTCCCACATCTGCGCATACAGGAGGAAGGGTGGACAGTAACATGGAAGAATGGAAGCTTGTGACAGCAAGGAAAAGCAGGAGGAAGAGATTTCCCCCAAAGCCTGAGATGCTCTTGAAGAACTGCTTCACAGCTTTGCAGAATGAAGAGGGAAAACCCACTCCATCAGGAGAGGAGCTGAAGCTGAGTAAGGCAGTCCAATCTGCTCCTTATAGGGGACTTCAACAACACCAGTATCTGTTGGAGGGGCCACACAGCAGAGCATAAACAACCCCGGAGGTTCCTGGAATGAGTTGATGAAAACTTCTTTCTCCAAGTGACAGAAGAGCCAATGAGGAGCAGAGATGCCATGTTCTCATCAACAAGGAAGGGTTGGTGGGGAGTTTGAAGCTCAAGGTCGGCCTGACTGCAGTGACCATGAAATGATGGAGTTCAAGATCCTTAGGGATATTGGAACAGGTTGTCCAGAGAAGTTGTGGATGCTGGCTCCCTGGAAGCATGAAAGAACAGATTTGATGGGGATTTGGGTGACTTGGTCTGGTTGAAGGTGTCCCTGCCCATGGTAGGGGGTCTGGAACTGGGTAATCTTTAGGGTCCCTTCCAACTCTATCCATTCTAGGATTCTATGATTTTATAAATCTCAATTTTTATTTCCTATTTTTTAATCTTCAAGAAATCTCCACAATATGCATTCTGAATAAAGATAAGATTTAATGAGGAATTATCAAAATGAATGAAGATACCAAACATGTTAGCTTAGATACTAAAGGAGTTGAGAACCCTCACTAAAAAAGAAACTTAAAAGCCTGAAGGAAGAAACCACACAGGATGCTTTTGCTACTTCAAGTATTTGTTTGCAAAATTTCTCAAATACTGAAAATAGGAATGCTGTTTAGTCTGTGGTGTGTTGGGTAATCATCACTGGAGAGGTCCTCAGGCCAGGAAGAAAGAACACAAAACCATAAACAATGACTAGCTGTATGAAATAGCATTTTTATGTCTTTCCTATCCTCCTCCTTCTTTTCCTCTTTCTTTCTTAATGATCTTGAGGCTAAGTGTAGGTCTGCTACAGGACTGTGGCTTTGATGTTACTTACTACTTTTTCTTCTTTTAAAGGAACTATCGGTGTACAGATACCAACTATGCGTTCTTTTTTTCATGTCACAATGGGAAGAAACTTTCATTTAAAAAAAAATCCTACTGAGTGGCGAACAAGATGATGCCTGGAAAAATACAGATAAAACAGATAATATAATCTATGCACTGAATTATATTGCATGTAGTTTCTCTTCTACAAGAAATTAATTTCTGTGGGACAGTTGGTTTGGTTTGGTTTGATTTCATTTGGTTTGTGGTTCTTTTTTTTGTGGTTCAGAGAATAGCCTTTTTTTCTGCTTTAAAAATTATCTTCTGCAACCAGAGATGTATACATAAGCGTATTGAAGTATAATCAATAGATTATACTTTATTTACTTTATAGATTATAGATTATGTCACAAAGCATGATACCAATTAAAGGATAAAAGCGTTTCCAAGTATATCCAAATTTTTACAAGAGAACTATGACTTTTCTTCCTACAGTCAACAACCTTTCAGAGCACATGATGGGAGTTAATTAAATAATACACATATCACAAGAAACAAAGCCATGACAAATCTGCAACACAGTGTATGTATTGGTCTAAACTTTCCACTTGCTAACAGAATACAAGCATTGAGACAAACTGATTCAAATGGAGTGTCACTCTTTCACTAATGTTTCTTCATTTAGTGGAATTTGAGAAACTGCTTATGCACTTTTGTTGGTTCAGGTTTTTTGTGGTTGGTTTCATTCTTTACAGTCTGTGAGAGCCACCTGCAATCTCATTTAATTTCATGCAACACTTAGAGAAGGAACACAAAATGTTTTCAGTAGGCTGCGGTGGTCTACAAGAAAGAGGCAAATCATAATGAAAATGAGCCTCAATTCCTCAGTCTAGAAAGGAAACAAGAAAGGTACTGAAGGCAACAATTTGCTATAGTAAACTGGCTGCCTTGTTACAAGCATGCAGACGTATTATGAATAATGTACAGCTTTGTGGGGGGAAGGAAAGAGGAAAAAGAGGTAGAAGCTTATGATACCTGAAAAATTTTCCTCAACTGGAACACATCTCTAAGTGTATTACCTTGCACAGGCAGTGCTTGTGCAGACTGGGCAACCTATTCCAGTGCTTCACCACCCTCACATCTTATTTTCCATTTAGTGTGTCACTTGCCTCCAAAGCCATAACATGACTAAGGATTAGGAGGTCATTTGCCAGCTTAAAATTCCACTATGAGAATTTAGGCACAGATGGGTCAAATTCACCCTTGGCTTGTATCTCTGGGAACGAAAATATTTTAGATTATGGTGACAGGAACATCCTTCATCACACACATCATTACACAAATTTCACTTGCATCAGTAATTTCCCACACCACAGTCAAAATAACATCATCACAACACCAACAAAGGTGGGCAATTATCACACACTCCCCTCCCTCTCCCTTCACCGCATTACAACAACAAAAATTTCCCACAGTTATCTGGCCATGGATATTTGAGAGCCAGTATTTATGTAGGCTATTAAATCCTTCTCACAAACCCCACTGTATAATGAGCTGATATAATAATTAAAGAAGCAGAATTTCCCACTTCTACTGACTCAGACAATTTCACTTTCAAGTACATGATTATCTCAAGGAAAGTATTGATAAATCTCTCTATTCAACCAGTAATATAATGATGAGTTTAAATCCTCTGTAATCTTGATGTTCTAAATATGAAAACAAGCTCCACCCCCTACTCAGTCTTTTTTCCAGTGGAAATTCTGGCCACAGTGTTCAGGATTACACATTTTCATGATAACATATCGCTTGCGCAAGCACCTGGAGTCCTGCCCGAAAACCGAGATCAGCTGTCATTAGAAAACATTGAGTATGCAAACAAAGCAGCCAGCAAAACCAGAAATATTTAATTTCCTTCCTATATACCAGCGTAGTCCTTCTATCTGCTTCTCACTGAACGCTACCTGGGTCTGCTTCAGTTGCAAAATTGTCCTTAGGAGAGCTGTAGGTGCCAAGTTTATAAAAAGTGGTGCAGGTTTTTGGTTTTGTTTTTGTTTTTTTTTTTTATTTCTCATAAAGTAATTAGGGAGACTTAAATGCAAATTACTGGCTGAATGTTAGTTGTAAAATGCATGAAAATGTTACAAATGCTTTTCTCAAGAAATTAATATTTCAGTCTAAGACCCAGTCTCAAGAATACATTGAGAAATTGTTCACGACCAAACAAGAAATGCAATCCTATGGTAAAGCGACCAGAACCAGGATGCAACCAGAAGGGTATTCCTTCTTACGGGCCAGCAAGCCCACACATTATAACATTACAGATCTTAAGAGTGGCAGGGTCTTGCACATTGTCAAAACAGTCTATATAATATATATTGTGTGTAGGGAGTCTAGTGATAGGATGAGGGGCAATGGTTTTAAACTGAAAAAGGGGAGATTTAGATTAGATATTTGGAAGAAATTCTTTCCTGTGAAGGTGGTGAGGCACTGGAACAGGTTGCCCAGAGAAGCTGTGGATGCTCCATCCCTGGAAGTGTTCAAGGCCAGGCTGGATGGGGCTTTGAGCAACCTGGTCCAGTGGGAAGTGTCCGTGCCCATGGCAGGGGGATTGGAACTTGATGTTCTTGAAGGTCCCTTGGAATTCTAACTGTTCTATGATCTTATGATTCTGTATATGTGTATAGTGTATGTAGTAATGTCTGTACACTACTGATAATTGCTAATACTTGGTCATAGAGAACACAGTAGGAATGACTTGATGATAGAGAAGCTTCAAAAGAAGGCCAGGCAATTTTAAAGTCTGATCTGTAATAATATAAGTGATCTTTATTTTCTATTAAAAGTATTAGATCTGTTCATTGTGTTAAACAAACAGCTTAGTACCTGAAAGTGACTTTTTTGTATGCATGAAAATATCAGAATTCAGTCCTAAATCCCTTGCAAACAGTATTTTGTGATCCACTTTGCTTATAAGCATGTGAACTACCTTTTAAAAGGAGTACAAAGTTGAAGAAAAAGAAGCATTAAGCCCTTAAATCATTTATTTTATTGGACACGATGAACTGACAAACAAGTGTCAGCACTAAAAATAGGGAAGAGATGAAATACATTTGCAGAACTGGAGGAGGCGTCTGCAAAAACACAGGTAGAAAGTAAAAGCATGGTCCAAAACTATGCTTCAGCTGTGTGTTGGATGAGAATACGGAAAGCTGACAACCAGAGCGTGAAACTCAGAAGCAGCTTTGAGTCTAATAGGATAGTGGTAGTTGTTGTGAAGCCTTGAATAACGTTACATTGGTATTCCTACACCATGAGAGGAAAATGAGTATCCAAAAAAAGATTTTCACAGATGAGCAACATAAAACACGTGCCTGGACTGAGCTTTTCAATAATGCGTTGTGAAGCTATTTACAGTGATTACTGGGAAGTATAATTAAATTTCCGAATATTGTCTGTCTGGCAGTAGCACTCACAAGTTTAGGTTCTCCAGAAAATTCTGTCTGTCCCATTCATGGGAAGCCAGATGAAACTTTCTGTTTCCCATGACCTGATCTTATTCTGAATACAATTGATACATTACACATTACACTTCTTTTTGTACTAAAACACGCCCAGCATTTCCTCTGAATTACCATTTAAAGCTTTTATTTCTCCAGGTTTCTATAGAAAAATTTGGAACCAATCATTTGTTTTTCTTTAAAAAGAACACAAATGTGTTAGTTATGATTTTAGTTCCCTTTGTCTGCTGGTGGATAGGCATTCATGTGTGTTTCAGAGAACAAAAATAGTTACCTGCTGTGTTGCTCACAGTGAAAATGGTGAAAAAAAAAATCTAAGAGCTGTTATAACAAGAATAGTTGTTATTGCACCTGGAGACTTTGAAGTCAATTGTTCAATAGCTATTTCATGTCGGATTTTCAAAGTTAATGTCTGTGAACAGGAGGGAGCCTCCAAACAAAATGCAGTTTTAGATATCTATAATACCTCTTTTCTCTCCTATTCTGTAGTGCGAGATGCTGCATCTATAGCCCGGGAGTTATGAATTCAGGTGCTGGAATAAAGGAGGAGATCTGAGAATTCAGTCACTCTGCATGTCATAGTCTGTTAAGTCAAAATGCTGCATGTCATAGCCCACCAGAGTTATAGTATGGTTCTGAAAGTGGTAAAAAAAATTGTAGAATAATAATAATAATTAAAAAAATATGAAAAATACTTCATGATAATGGAAAAACCCATCCAGCTCAGAAAAGGCCCTGATGGACTCAACAGTTCAGTCTGCTCCCCTGTAGCCGGTAGCATCTTCTACTGGAGACTAATAAAGGCAAGGTATTATATAGAACACTTTTACTTAAATGGTATGCTCAGAAATACTGTCTTGTCTTAACTCTGCTCACACTGTCACTGAACTTGGGAAAAAAACAAAAACAAAAACAAAAACCACAAAAATCATCAAACCAAACCTGGTATGAGTTTTGTTTTAAAATGTATATTGATCGTACCAGCTAAAGACCGAAACTGTCAAAGTAGTACCAGCAGATAGAACCTGAAACATCCACTGATGAAAAGGGATATTTTCACATCAGGTATAAACAAAAGATGAAATATTAGATGGGAAGCTTTCTCTGTATGCTAATAACTTGCACAGAAATCAGTAAATTTATTCGAATAAGAAAGGACTTGATGTTCTTAAAATGCTGGAAGGAAAACCAAGAGACATCAGCATTGTTAAGATGGAGTATATCTTAAAACTCTGCTAATTTGCTTCCTGTGGTGTTTGGAAAGGACTGGAAATTAATATTTAGAGTATTCACATACTAGTCAAGGACTTATTTTTTCTGTATTCATAGGAAAAATATTTATGGGACTTTCTAAGATAATCTTTGTGACAAATATACATTACCTATTCCATGCATCAAAGCCAACTTATCTTTGATCGGAATTTTTTAACTGAGAGTCTTTGTGTAGACGAAAGACATTTTTCTCTCCTCGAACATTTCACCTTAGAAAATATTCAGTATCATGTGAGGTCTCAAAATTCTAGTTAGGGACCCTGTGTATCTTAGATGAAAATAAATTCAACGCTTAAGAAAGGGGACTTCGAAGTCACATTTGTCATACCTACATATACAAGAAACCTTTTGAACAAGGAAAAACTCAGTAACAAGACACTGAGTTGCTGAGACGCTGACTTAGCTAATATTTCAAAGAACTGATTTTTAAATGCATGTATGCCTCAGTATAACTGCATACGAGGTAAGTTTAAGGGTAAAAAAGAACTATAGTACAACTTCACAATAAACACAATGGTGTAAAACGGTGTCATCTGATGTGCTTAGATAATGCATATGCAGTTGAATACTTTTCTTGCCACCTATAAATATTTCACAATATGAATTAATCTAAATATGCTAGACTGGGCAGGACAATAGTTTTATACCTCAAATAAGCATGAAAATATGTAGGTGAGTCCATGTACAAATTCCTCAGGCTAATTCAATTTTCTTGAGTCCTAGTTAAATTTTAAATGTAATTGAACTTATCAATATTAAAATAGAACCTGATTAATAGCTCTTCAGCATATTCTCCCCCTTGTATGTGATTTTCAAAATAAGTCAAAATATCTTACAGGCAAAATATGTAAAAAAACCCCACCAATTTGTCCCATTCTTTAGAGTAAAATGACCTTTAATATTCAAAGTCTTAACTCCTTTTTACATTTTTATGTAACTCATTTTTCACAGAAAATCAATTTGCGTATTCTTGGGCATTGCTCCGCATTCTCAACATACAGGGTGTGGATAGGACAAGCTTAGATTTCAGTCTTTTTAGTAACACAAGAAATTCAGGAGTTATCTGAAATTATGGTTGCAGATAACACCAAATTGTGTGGTGTTGTCAATACACCAGAGGGATGGGATGTCATCCAGAGCAACCTGGACAGGCTGGAGAGGTGGGTCCAGATGAACCTCATGAGGTTCAACAGGAGCATGTGCAGGGCTCTGCACCTGGACCAGAATGATCCTCACTATCAATACAGACTAGGGGATGAGATATTAGAAAGCAGCACCAAGGAAAGGGACTTGGGGGTGCTCTTGGATGAGAGGCTAGAAATGAGCAGGCAGTGTTCACTTGCAGCCCAAAAAGTCAATCACGTCCTGGGCTGCATCAAAAGATGTGTTGCTAGCAGATCCAGAGAGGTGATTCTGCCACTTTGCTCTGGTGAGACCCCACCTGGAGTACTGTGTGCAGGTCTGGAGCCCTCAATATAGGAAGGATATGGACCTGATGGAGCGGGTCCAGAGGAGGGCCACAAAAATGATCATGGGCTGGAGCGCCTCTGCTACAAAGATAGGCTGAGGGAGTTGGGGTTGTTCAGCCTGGAGAAGAGGAGGCTCCGGGGAAACCTGATAGCAGTCTTCCAGTACCTGAAGGAGGTCTACAGAAAGGCTGGGGAGATTCTATTTACAAAGGCCTGCAGTGATAGAATGAGGGGCAATGGATTTAAGTTGGAGAAGAGCAGATTTAGACTGGATATTAGAAACAAATTCTTTGCTCTGAGGGTGAGGAACACTGGAGCAGGTTGCCCAGGGAGGTGGTTGAGGCCCCTCCCCTGAAGATATTCAAGGTGGAGGCTCAATGAGGCCCTGGGCAACGTGGTCTAGCTGGGGGCACCCCTGTGACTGGAGGGAGGTCGGACTAGATGACTTTTGGAGGTCAATTCCGGCCTGGATAATTCTATGATTCTAAGATTTCACAAAGAAAGTAAATTAGGTGTACACATAATCCATACTGACCTTTCCGCTTCCTCCATCAAAATATTTTCTAGGTAGAGATATTGCTCTTGTCTACATTAAAACTACATTTTTTTTCTGATAATTTAACTGAAGCAAGAGATTCTCAGTCTGGCTTATAACTTTACCGCAGAAAATGTCAGAAATTCGTAGAAAGAATAGATGTTTCTTTACTTTTCTGTTCTTTGGTGTTTGATTCTTTATCCTTTCTGATAGAAGTAGGAAAAAACACATGAAATTTGTGAGTACACAATGACAAAAACCACTGCAATTTTATATTTTCTAAATGATTTGTTCTTGCATTTTTTAACTGATAAAATAAGATGTAGTTGCAAGATTTAAAAAAAAAAAAAAAAGAAAAAAGAAAAAAAGGAGTTAACAAGTCAAACAGGTTTAAAATAGGAATTCCAGGTAAACTGAAATTTGAAGTCTTAGGAAAAGCAATTTTTAGAGGATTTTGTTTTGAAGTAAAAATAAAGAACAAAAGCATGTCAAATAAAAAAAATTATCCTGAAATGGAATGAGAAAAATGGAAAATGTATTCATTTTTTTTTTTTTTTCCTTCTTGTAGTAGATCTATTGTGTATTTTTAGGAGAGGGACATGTGTAATCCATCAGAATAGACACTTCAGCACTGACTAAAGGACAAGGAGTCTCACTGTGTAAGACCGTCAAGGCCACACCATAGCCTGTTTTTTGATGAAATTCCACTTCCTAAAGGAAAATAATTGAGGGAAGTTTTTTTACTTGCTATAGCTATAGTTGAAATCTGGCTGGATAATCAGGCAGGGATGAGAAAGAAAGGATTCTCTGAACCAGAAACAAGTTCTGAGGCTGTGCTGTGATCAGAAGGATGCATAGGAAGAGCTGGTTTGAACCTTAAACCCAGACTTGCCACACTGGTGAAGCATGGAGGTATAATGCTGTAAATGAGACTCTGCCTGAGGAAAGCAGATTGGAAACTTCTCTCTTGCTACACTCTTTTAGGGGCACAGAACCCAAGTTAGTCCCTTTGACTCAAGGGCAATGCTTGTCAGAGCAATGTTTTTCTCTGCAGAAAGAAGGACAGTTCCTTTCACACAGTGAAGCTTGTGAAAAGTACTCTTGAATAAATTAAATACTACTACCTTCCCCTTCAAGTACAAAGTATGTTTCTAAAGGCTATGCAACCTGTGATATAACTTAAAAGCAATGTGAGTATTAAACACTCATGAACAAAGAATCTCCAAGCAAATTTCACCAGACTCATATCAAAACAAAGAACTCTACTCACCTGCTTCTTTCTCACTGTGAAGTATGAAAACATAGAATATATTGTACAGCAGATATGAATCACATTTCTGAAATATACTTATATACTACAGTGACAGGTATATTGAACGAATACATATTAAACTACAGCACCCAGCTGACTGAATGAAACAGTGCAGCATAGAAAATGCGATCCATCAGTTATTTTCTCCCCATCTTCTTCATTTAATCTAGGATAGTCTGTTGTAAGGGAAATGTAATTATAAATAAATAAGCGTTTCCTGCCTTTCACAGGACTTCAGTACTGTACACAGGATGCAGGCAGGATCATTATCATAGCAGGCATGAATGATAGGAATGAAGTGAAGAATGAGGAAGGAGGAAGAGTGCTTGTTGCTGGCAGGCTTGTGATAGCACTGTGGTTATAGTGCACCAGCTGGAATTTCAGCATGATTGTTCTCAGGAATATATACAACCTATGTACCTAAACGTAAGGTAAGGTTGTCTGGATTGCATTTGCATCTACCATCAGAAAAGCAATATTTAAAAATGCAGAAAGACTTTTTTACACAGATGATGAAAAATGATATATGAATTCATAACTACCCTATTCACAGACCTGTTGAAAATCAATTTTGCTCTAGATAAAAAAAAATAAATGTATGAATGAGAGAAAAAATATAAGTATTACAGAAAAACAAGTTTCAAAAGACTGTATTCTGAGTATCTGTATAGTTCTTTCATCTGTGAATCTAACATATTATAGAGTCTAAAAGCATATGATATTACAAACCAGTGTTGCTGACTGAGCTTTTCATTAGATGCTCAATGTAAGAACTCTGCTTACAGATATACAAAGTACTTTTTCAAGACTCTATGCATAGATTTTTCCTGTGCAAGGAAGTGATACTGCCTAAAGAGTTTTTCATAGAAATCTTTGCCTGTGATTTCCAACACTACTTATAAGAGTTGAAAGCCGTGAGTGTATTGAGAACTCGGCTTTCAAAAACATCCTAAAGCAATAGGATCTTAGCCTTTTACATTCAGCAGTTAGTAAACAAGAGTTGTTCTTGTCCATAAAAGGCACATTTCGTCACACTATTTCCACAATTCTTGAAGTTTCATAAACCCAAAACAGAGATAGTATACTTGGAGATTTACACTCTAGTTGAAACCCCTCTGCATAAAGACGACGGGCTACCTCAGTAGCATCAATACTGAAATTTCGGTATACCAGCATTTGGTATCAATTAAATGAGTCTCAAGAAACCTGAGTACCAAAACTTGCAAGTACCTCTCCCTGTTATAAAGAGGTATTTCCAAACATGTAAATAAGAATTTTCATCATCATCATAATAATTTATTTATGGAAAACATTATTTGTGTGTGTGCAAATAACCAAATAATTTTTATATAGTAATTACTTTTTAAACATATTTTAGCAAGCATTGGAACATACTCTTGTATTGTTAAGTGGAACAAAAAAGCTATATATTTTTATTCTTACTTATAAAGTTTAGAATTTTACTCTGAAGTAGAATAAAAAAAAACCAACAAACTTCTCACAGTATGTGCATATGTCCTGCAAGTTTAATATAAGCTACAATTAACATTTGAGAAACTAAGAACTTTTTATCTTGTTATCTTTGGTGTCTTTGACTACACAGTTAAGAACCATTAAGAACGAATAATTTGTGGGATTGTAATGAAGCACAAAACTTCAAATGCAGAGAAATATAATATAGTTTTGGAAGATCAGCATCTTTATTCAGATTTATTGGCTTGTAGCCACTGTGTTGTTATAATTATGTAAATCAGAAGGCAGATTACAGAAATGGGTATGTACTCAAAATAATTTTTCCTAATATAAAGTGTAAGTTTTCATCTTTGTACATGTATAATTATCTGATTTATTAATTCCCAGATCTATTATTCCAAATCTTCATTCTCCCATGTTATTTTGGACTAACCCCATTAGCCATTATCTGATTAAAATGCTCAGATGTTTGGAAGTGCTTATAAAGAATGATTCTATCTCCATTTTAACTACATGGTTGATACACAGTCATTCAAAATGATCTACATTATCCTTCAAGCTTAACCATGGATATTTTTTGCTCTTTCTTTTTTTTTTTATTTTTTTTTTTTTTTTATTACTTCTATGCACGTGAAAAGTATATAAATTCTACTCAAGCATCAACTAATTGGAAAACCATAGCTGACCACTCCTGCATAGCACAGTGTGTAGCAATGCAGGACTGATTTCTGTTTCCATGTAAAATCAGATCCAGTAGCTGATCACAGGGAATGAACTCTTTCTCCTACCACACTGTGTAATAGTCTGCTACCTTATCTTTCCTTTTCTTTTTTTTTTTTTTTTTTTTTTTTTTTTTTTTTTTTTTTTTTTCCAGTGATGCATCACACTAATATTATCAGTGGGAGTTCATCTGCCATCATTTGCACATAAATAGGGCTATTTCAATTTAGAAGCTCTGGGAGCTCTGTCCTTATTTTGGTGTGCAGATAGTTTTCAGACAGGTACTGCCTATTCATTCAATACAGCCTCAAAGCGTGATGATTTATGCCTTGATACAGAGCTATGACAAGAGAACACAGAAGGTGATTTATCCCGTGCGATTTAGTTCAGTGAACATGTACAGTCAAACACCAAAATGAAGAGTGTATATTGTATAATGGGAGTATTGAAATAGAATTTATAAACTGTCAGCTTATTGTAAAATCCTGTGCAATTTCTTCTAAACTCTCCAAAAAAGCCCTATCGCAAGTTGTTTCAGCAGCAGCTGCAGCTGTTTAAGACATGCTGGGAAGAAACGATAATCGTAGTGCTTAGCACTTCATTACATATCATTAATTCATGTCACCATTATGCTCCTCTATTTACACTGCGCTGGCACATAACTTATCTGCTTACTTTCCTATAAAATCTGTCCAAGGATTATTTCTGTTAACTTTCATCACCCAATTTTTCTCAAATAAGATTGGAGCTCCTATTAGCCTCCTGCATGGGCATTTGAGTGCTTTCTTTTCTGCTTCTGGGAGTCCTGCAGCTATTGTTAGGAAGCTAATCAATGGTGAGTTAGTTTAAAGCACCTTCATTCAGGAGGAAGCCACATGCCCTTTGCAGCCACAGACGGATTTCTTTCACAATTTCTGATATCCTCTCAGGAACATAAGGTGCGTAAGGTGGTAGGAAATGGTATCTCATACGTCAGGCTGTTGATGAGTTCATTCCATCATCCGTCTATTAGGCATAAAAAGAGCCACATCCTCTTCACCTGGGAGGAGAACTGCTTCGTCTCTTCTGAGGCCACTGCTAATGTTGCTCCTTCACTAAATTGCTCAAGAATGATGCAAACTGCAAGAGACTGAAAAGGTCACCTTGTAATGCCTCCTGTTTATGTTAGCCCAGTGAGCAGTAAACCTGAGGCTAAGCACAGAGGAAATTCATGTCCCTAGCAAACTGGAAAGTAATCCTATCAAAGAATCCACCAGGCAATTTCTTCATTTAAACACAGTGCTATACTTGTTGTCCTTTTTCACTTGTGATTAATGAAAGTACTATTTTTTTTTCCTGCTTACTTCACATGTTGTTACTACAAAACAGCTGTGCTCTTTAATTTTAGCCTGGTAAATTGCCAGCTATTTCAGGGTATGTATGTTCTAAAAATTGTTTCTATGAGCATTTCGAGGCAAGAAAAGGAGTCCAACATTATAATGTTGAAATGAATGTTTATCTTGTGGCTTGAGATGCTTGCCTCAAGCATAGGTACATCTCCAATAAATTTCACTTGAACATGTAAATGTTCTGTCCAGCTCTCAATGAGACCCCAGTGACTCATACTGGAATAGGACTGTGAGGAATCCACAGCAGCAGGCTAATGCAAAAAACATTAAAATAACTTTGATGTAAAGAACTATATTGAGATACTATTGCAGGCATAGGCATGAAGTAAGTTGTGGCTGTTTTGTTTTATATTTAAATATGTATAGATATCTAATTTATTAAGAAAGTTCATTTTCAAAATAATTGCATATCTAGAGATAGCTCCTCCTAAACCAAATATTAAAAAAAATTGTGTAGAATGTTCAGGATTTTTTGTCAAGAATTTTAAAATAAACCATTCATTTTTATGGAAGAAAACCCAGGGAAACACATGATACATGGAAATTCCACTTGTTTATGTCATGAAGTCTGTGGATTAAGGGGAAAAAAAAAAAAAAAAAAAAAAAAAAAAAAAAGAAGAAAGAAAAAAAAAACTCCTGACTAAAACTCTGAAGCCCCGAGCTGAAAAATATCAGCAGCACATCAACATTCCTCAGTGACCAAGCATGATTAACACAATCAGAATCTTGGCTTTAGTACCAAGAATATAAAAATGCAGTTTTGCAGATCACTTTCTTTGGAAGATAACCCCAAGTGTTCTGCTAGAGAAGAAAAATCTGCAACATGGAAATCCCTCCACATTTCTACTGTTTATTTCTTAATTAAAAAAAGAAAAAAAAATAGATTGCAATGTTGTAGTTCAAACAGAAAAATAGTTGGCCTGAGGCAGGCAATGGGATTGCTGTCATTAAGGAGAGAGTTCTTAACAGGGCTCCAGGTTTTTAGCCCAACTGAGTTTACACTAAATTTGGCTAAGTGGATCGGGGAGAAAATGTGTTCCACATGTATATTCCCTCTCTCAGGGACATGCAGAATGTCACAAGGCTCTATCCCGTCTGTGCTAATCCAATATCATCCTACCATCCCTGTCTACTGTGAAAACCTCCATCTGCTCTGTGACATCTCATTTTGCCTCACAATACAGAAAAGGCATTGAGAGGTGGAGGCCAGAGTTCTACTTATTTTATGCATGTTTTATTTATAGAGAGTTATTTATTGGCTGTGTGGACAGTGGTGTAAATAATGATGAAGAAATCAAGCTCATCCTAGTCCAGACACAATGGCTCCCACTTTAACTAAAATATTTTCATTAAGTGACTGCTGTATCGAACTTGTGAAACATGGTTACGATCCTTGCACAAAACTTTTAAGACTATAGTTACTAACTTATGTTCAAGGGAAAAGATAGACTGGCAGAGAATACCATTCTTTGTCTACTAGAAAAATATATTCATTTGTACAACCAAGCTGCTCCTGGAGGGAAGAACAGCCTGTTCTCAGCTATTATGAACACTTCTACGTTTTAATCTGTGTTCTTTGCTGCACAGCTGGTGGGAGCAGCAACAGGGCTAGAACTGAGAGACAGAGGGAAGCTTTCAAGTGCTGTGTGAGAAGTCTAATCAGAATATGTGAAAATACAGTATCTGAGTGCGAGTGAAGATGAAGAAAACCCAGTCCTGCTTGAGTAGGCAAACTTCACATCAGTGGACTCTTTTAATGAAACAAATCGTTATGTTTTTTCTTTTCTTCTGTAAGTTATTTGGAATTATTTTAGAAATTTCTTAGTATTGCATTCCACAGAATCTTTTCTCTAACTTTTTGACAACTATAGACTGACCAAGCTTCAGTTCTTGACAAGTTTTAATCAACACAGACACACTGTAAGATTGAAGGTCCAGGTATATGTTTGTGAAGTCCCACAAATATAAAATTTAAGTTAAATAATATGATTTTATTACTTAAAACAGTTTCATATTCTCCAGTGGAAGGAATTGAGAATTCTTTTTTTTTTATGTTATAGTGTAATTCATACTGTCTAACTTTTTAGTATCTACAGTCTAAACACATGAAAGTGCAGTAGTCACTTCAGGCTCCTGTTTTGGTTAGCTCAAGAATATTTCTGGCTTCTATGTCTAAATGGCTAAGTCACACCCTAGAAAGCTTTTTGTTTCTCCATTGCAAAGAGTCTAGATAATTAGATTGAAGTTCCATTCTCTAGACTCACAAAAGAAAAATACCTGTATTGAACAAAGTGCAGAAGTCAGGATCAGCAAAAGCTATGTTTGCTAGTTAGGACTAGTTAACAAATTCAGTGTATGTATTTTGAAGAGACTAATAATAGTGAAAGAAAAGAAAATAAATTGTCAGAATTATCACAGCTAAAAACCTACCTGATAAGGTTTAGGCTATAAACCAGTTCTTTTAAAAGTGTACAAAGGATCTGCCTCCAGCAACAGACACACCTCCAGCAGAATTTCTAAGTGCTTCTACTGCCTGTAACATTGCTGTCTGAGACTGATGCATGAAAGATTCCACATTGTAAGATCCGCAGATATGAAATATTAAAATTAATTTGTTTTTCTCTGATCAGTACCTCATATATAGCAATATAAAGCACTGGAACTTTGCATAAAAGTTTACTTGCAAGTTAAGGGAGGGTGTTTAATTTCTCTATGATATTTTTCATGATAGTGGCTGTACTAAATTAATTGCACTCCCAATTGCATATGTTTCAAAAGGATTTTGAAAGTCAACATATAATAGCACTGAATAAATTTCTGTAAGTAATTGGAGAATGTTTTGGGAGATATGTATGCATTTTTAGCAACTAAAATTTAACAATTTCATCAGGATATACTGGGGTTGACTGGTAACTTGACCGTGAGTCAACAATGTACCCTTGCGACAAAGAAGGCTAATGATATCTGTGCTGCATAAAGAGAAATCTCACCAGCAGGTTGAGGGAGGTGATCCTTTCCATCTGCTGAGTGATGATGATGCCACACTTGGAGTTCTGTGTCCGATTCTGGGTTACTCTCTCTGAACATTAGGAAATTTACTCTGAAGTTAACTGAGTGCTGCAACAGATTGCCTAAGGAGGGTGTGGAGTCTCCATTCTTGGATATATTCAAAAGCTGTCTGGACATGGTCCTGGGCAACCAGTCCTAGATGGCCCTGTTCGAGCCAGTGGGTTTGGACTAGATGACCTCCAGAGTTCCCTTCCAACCTCAACCATTCTGATTCTGTGAACTAAAATCCAATGGTCTTATATGCATATATATTACTGCACTTCTTCTGAAATACCTGATTTTTAAAAATTCATTTCCCTTTTACTTATTGTCACATAGCATATGTCCATACTGTTATGTTTTCCTGAAGTAAAAGCTAATATTTAATGAGGAATTAAAAAATGTACATCTAAATAAAGTGTATTCTTATAGAGCTAATCAAGCACTTCTGGAAGGACATTAGCTGAGATAAGCTAAACCTAGTGGAACAATCCTACCACTCCATCTGACCCAACTTGTCATACAGGAGACTACTGTGGCTAAACAGAGTAGCTGACAGGGGAAAATCAGGGATATGAAGGGAGGAGCATGAATCATCCCTCTCTATGTTTATTGTACCATCATGCTGGGATTGTGTTTAGAAATGCTAATAAACATGCAGGGCTTGGGAATGTGTCATAGCTATAACAAAATCCATCCTTCCTGATGTGGAGCATAAAAAAGTCTAACAGTTTATTCACCTCCACTAAACTTAAATGAATGTTAGAATTTGAATTCTGACTGACTCTTACAATTTTGTTTTATGGACACGAAAGTACGTACCTGTCACAGGTTGATTCCAATGTATATATGGAACCACATAAATGGTTCCTATAAACAACTTATAAATGCATGTATCATTTAAGTATTAAGGAACTCACACCATTTCTGAGGAAAGTATACTCTTACTAATAGTTATCTTTTCCTGTCTTTACCTGCTGATCTAGCAATGATACTAATTTCCAAGGTGGGAAGTGGTTGTTTCTGTTATTCCCAGTTTCTTATTCACACATCTAAATCTTCACATACTTCAGACACATCATACCAGACATTTTATTTTTGCCATCATGAGCCTCATTAATTATTTGGACTTGTAATTTCAGTAGAGGAAAAAACAGTAAAGGATGATATGCTGTGCTTTCAGTATACATTTAGGTAAGGGCTGGGAAGAAGGATTTCCATCAGAAATTTAGCAACATGTGCTCAAGTGTACATATAAATTCAGACACATCTTATGTAATTCTAGTGATTTTAGTGAGAAGACTACTCCTGTATAGTCACTAACTACAAAGGGAACCAAAGAAATCATGGCAACTAACTTAGGTGTCTTTGTCACGCAACTAAATGGAATGAGTCACATATGTCCTCCCAGCTTGCTTTTAGCAAATGTGCCAAGCTGACTTTGAAAAGCATCCTGGAGGGTTGTATCTCTTCACTGTTCACTAAGGGAAGCTTCTGACAGTTAGCCTACTACCTACAATGCTGCAAATCACCCAAATTACGCTTTTATACATAGTTATTTATAGAATCGTAGAATCATAGAATGATAAGTGGTAGAAGGGACATTAAAGATCATTGAGTTCCAGCCCCCCTGCCATGCACAGAGACACCTCCCACTAGCCCAGGGTGCTCAAAGCCCCATTGAGAATGGCCTTAAACACTTCCAGGGATGTGGCTTCCAGAACTTATCTGGCCAACTTGTTCCAGTGGCTCACCACCCTCACAGGAAAGAATTTCTTTCTAGTATCTAATCTAAATCTCCCCTCTTTCAATTTAAAACCATTACTCATCATCCTATCTCTATACTCCATGATAAAGAGTCCCTCTCCAGCTCCCTTCAGATGCTGGAAGGCTCCTAGAAGGTGTCCTTGAAACTTTCTCTTCTCCAGGCTGAACAGCCCCAACTCTCTCAGCCTGTCTTCCTAAGACAGGTGCTCTAGTCCTCTGATCATCTTTGTGATGCTCTACTGGACCCATTCCAACAGGCCCATGTAATTCTTAGGTTGGGGGCTCTAAAGATGGACACAATACTACTGATGGAGTCTCACCAGAGCAGAGTAGAGACATAGAATCACCTCCCATGACCTGCTGGCTGCACGTCTTCTGATGCAGCCCGGGATATGATTGGTTTTCTGGGCTACCAGTGCACACTGCCGACTCATGTTGAGCTTCTCATCATCAACACCCTCAGGTCCTTCTTTTCAAGGCTGCTGTCAGTCCATTCTCTGTCCAATCTGTATTTGTGCCTGGGATTGCTGTGACTCAGGTGCAGGACCTTGCACCTGGCCTTGTTGCACTTCATGAGGTTTGTTCAGGATCATTCTCAAACTTTTCTGGGTGTTGCTGGATGGCATCCCTTCCTTCCAGTGTGTTGACTGTGCCACACAGCTTGGTGTTGTCAGCAAACTTACTGGAGGTGCACTCTATCCCACCATCCGTGTCTCTGAGAAAGATGTTAAACAACACCAGCCCCAGTACTGACCCCTGAGTAACACCACTCATCACTGGCTTCCACTTGGACACTGAGCCATTGATCACAGCCCTTTGAGTGAGGCCTTCTAGCCAGTTCCTTACCCACCGAGTGGTCAATCCATCAAATCCATGGCTTTCCAATGTTGAGACCAAGATGTCATGTGGGACAGTGTTAAATGCTTTGCATAAGTCCAGATAGATGACGTCTGTTGCCCTGTCCTTATCTATCAAGGTTGTGGCAATATCGTAAAAGGACACCTATTTTGTCAGGCATGATTTTACCTTGGTGAAGACGTTGCCTTTCACCAATCACCTTCTTAAGTACTAAGGCACTAAAAATTACACATCTGCAATTGACTGGAATACTAGACATTGTATTACTTGACAGAAGGGAATGTGGGAAAGAAGTTGTACATTATCATGTAACTAAAGACAAAGATAATCAAGGGTACAATGCAGCCTAATCAAGGTTACACAAGTTATTGTAAATCTGAAATCTCCTAGCTTTTAATTGTTTCTGACAACTACTGGATAACTTTATGGAAATAAATCCAAAACATTGATATAAGCAATACAACAGAAGGGGGGGGAAAAAGAAAAATTAAATAGTATCTTACACAGTTAAGCCTCATTATACTCACAGGTGACAAAGAAAAGGTGCTTTACCTCAGGGGAAGCAAAGCTTTTAGTGGATTGCTGTAAACACAACAGATGCTGTCTCTATCCCTCCCTCCTGCAAAAACAAGAACACACAAGTGTGAAAACCATCCCTAAAAATAGAGACATAACAAAAAAAATAACAAACCTGCTGTGATAGGAGGAAGTTCTATTATCCTACCTCTTAACAGGAGCCAAGACATATATCAAGGAAAGAATTTAATAATGAGTTGAAAATATAGTGATACTTTGTTTGAATACCTACTTCCCTTTCAACAATTTGCAGTTCGTGGAGGTGGTTACTTTGTAATGAATACCCTTTCATGGATTTCCTTCTGATAAACTCCTCCTTTAAACTTCTATTGTCTATGGTGTTTAGTTGTAAGTATTTTTAATGATGAAAAATACTAGGAAAACCTAATTATAAGCATTGCTTTTGCACTTCTATAGACAGATAATTGTTATTAGTCAGAACTCTATTAAAATGTAGGTATAATGCCAGTGAAACTATGCTTTCTCAGTGCAGACACAGCACAAAAAACGTGCATGGAGGGAGGAAGCAATGACCCACAGGTTACTAATGACACTGAGGCAGATACTTTCTATCTTGATAGTACTCAAGTGACAGAACGGCTAGATTACTGATTATGTAACCTAATATCTTCATTGTCTAATTCTCATTTCACTTACCCACGAGCAACCTTATTTAGATGATACTGACTACTTACAAAATTCGACTTTTCTTCACAAGTACTCCAAAGCATTATAGAAATTAAATAGAACAAGCATAGCAAATTTTAACATATTCAAACAAGATTTAGTCAGTTCCTTGTATCCCAACACCATGATTTTTCATGCATATCTGACAGAAAAGCTCAGTATTACATGCCATAAACGCCTTTGCAAAAAGGTCAGTTCTAGAAGTCCGAGAGCTATAGTCAGAAAGGACAGCTAACTGCTCATTTTTCATGTTCCTTGTGAGATATAGACCAACCATGCGACTAACGTGTCCTATCGAACACTTTCTGAGAGTTTTCTTTTGCTTTAAGGGAGAATTAAGGACATGTGGTGTGGCTTATTACATCTCTTCTATCTCTCCAAGCCTCAGAGAGACAGACAGAAAGCTCTGCTTCCGGTAGCTCTTTCTCTTAACCCAACCTCTACTGTTGTGTCGTGCTATGTTCTTTACTTTCCTTGTTGCACAGACACAGAGGAGAGTGTGCTGGGGCTGCTTCAGTGGAAGCAGATGTTGTGGGTGAAGGTAGCTGATAGGGAAATGAGCTCATAAGGAAGTTTGATAAGAATTACGAGGGAAAGAGTTGTTTGTGATATGGATGGGGATCATCTGTCAAACGAGGAGAGCGAATGGAAGAAGATAGTAGCTCTGCCTAATATCCCCAGGAAGGAAGAAAGAATGTGAGAGAGTAAAAAAGATGTGAAGAAGACTAAAGAGGAGGAAGAGAGATTTCTGCAATCAAGCTATAGCTCTCTTAATTGTTCCAAACTTCCTAGTTTCACTTTCATTCCCTGGAAATGCTTCAAACTTTTTCAGACTCCCTTGTTCATTACGTGCTAAAAAACAGCTCTAGACCTTGACAAAATCTCCCTGCTGTCATCAACCTTCCAAAATACCACAGCTTCTCCTTAAATTAATTTTGTTGTGACCTCAAAACTGAATTCTGCCTGCGCTACTAAGAAGCTTTGAGCTGTTTCTCAGTGTACCCTAGAGCAACTCATTTGGACAGCCAAGCAAGCAGTCAGATTTCCTTTCCTCACCAACAGCTTGTAATGAAAAGATGCAAAGAAGGAAAATCAGTCATATCCTTACTGTCTAAACAGTTTCTGACAGCTCATTATAATTATTGAATGTCAATGGTGAGTTCAGCCATATGCAAACATATGGACAGAAATGGTTCCTGCACGAGATTCAACTGGTTCAAAGACACAAAGAAGCCTCAATAAGATTGACATAAGTTAAACAATTTACACAGATATGTGCATGCACAAATATTCAAGGTCATGGTCACTACCTTAAAATTAATTTTAAAAAAACAAACTTGAGCAATGGCTTTTATGACATTCTACATTTTGTCCCTTCTGAATAAAGGTACAATATAGCACTGTCACTAATATGAGAACACAGTATGTTTGTCTATGATAATATATAAGTGCTTCAGAATCTTTACCATTGTCAGCAGTTCCCCAAACAGCTGAGAAGATGTAGTAAAGAAAAGATATTTAACACAGAAGTGTCTGATGGAAAATAAAACAGCTTTCTCATCTTATATATATACATATTAAGATCTGCCATAATACAAGTGAACTTCTATACAATGAGGGTAGTGGCTTTTTCTATAATTCTGGGTCCATATTTTTCTGATACACAATGTTTCTCCCCCAACTTTTCCATTTTACTTGGAACACGTACACAGTTAAATAATTTCATTATTTTTTTTTTAAATAAATTGCAATTCTTGTCTTATTATTGTTCTAAGGTACTTTGTACCTTTCTAATACCCTTAACTTCCTTTTTTTTGAGATGTGTCTGTATCTATACATAAAAACAGATGGTCCAAACATTTCTTGAAAACGTCAACTTCAGGGGGATTTCCTCATGTAGTGAGTGAATTGAGTGAGCTACCTAGAAATGATGATGAAGACAGCCATCATGTCAACTGCAAGGGAGGCTTAAGCATCTTTAAATCTAAAAGGTCTAAAAGGGCTTTGTATCTACCTGAAACTCTGCATATTCCAGGCTTCAATCACATACTTGAGAAACTGCGACTGAAAGACTGAAGCATCTGCCATGTTTACAGAAATTGGTACTTTTTTTTTTACTTTGGACCAATCCTTTTCTTTATGGATTATTTATATATTCTAGAGAACTGATACTGTAAAACAAACTACCTCTCTGCCCTTCCAATTACTTTAGTATCCTCAATGTTCCCCTGAATTCTGAATATGAGCTGTAAAGTCTTCCTTTGTTTCTTGTTTTTGGGACTGTTATTTCTTCATTAATAACAGTGATGTGGCTTCAACAAGGGCATGGGGGCCTGTTTTCATCAACTCTGTCTTGGTGGTGCTATGGTAGCCAGGGCAGCCTCCTGAGAGTATAGCATCAGAAGGACGATACTGAGGAAACTGAGGAAAAAGATAGACACTTAAATTCCTTTCTTACTTACTAGACTTTTTTTTTTATTATTTTTTTTTTTTTTTTTATTACGACTCTTGCTCTAATAGATATGTCAGGAGGCTGAAGAGCAGGGATTAATTTTTGTTGGTTTTGTGCTTTTTGTAGTCAAAACAGCAAAGAAGTTCCACACGAGTAGTTATACGTGTTTTTAGAGACTTAGAAAGGATTTTTATGCCTGAGATTTTGAGTAGGTGTGATTCATGCACCAAGAAGGTTAGAGAAATTCTCATGGATGAAGGCTGCTAAACTCTATTTAAATAGTAGCTCACAGCTTACTTGTACTCATCTGTGTGGCATGTATAAGACATGGCCACGTCATAAGAATTTTGTAGCAATATCTTTTAGGGCCCTAATATTTTCTAACTCTACTCCTATACTAAAATCACAAGGATTTTCTTCCCTTAGCTATCTACAAGGAAAAGTTTACCACGGAACTTTCACGTCTCCTTCTTACAACAGCTCTAGGTAGTTGTAATGTTGCAGTGTTGTTTCATCTATCCATTTATGTGGTACCTGAATCATTCTTGATAGTCCATAGTACAATACAGTCCTATTTTATGTCAGTGAAATTTTTTAAGTTTTAAAGTTTCAAGCTATTTTTAGCTGCTCTTCTTAATAAACAAACCCACATACTTCACAATCAGGCAATTGGGTTATCTGTTGTAAATTTTTTTTTTTTTTTTTTCATGTAAGAACCTGATCCCATGGGAGCCTAGAAGACACAGGGTCAAGAAAGAGGGAGTAATAATCGGAAATGGCAGATTTGGTTCATTAAGGATTTATTTATTTCCTACGTTGTAGTGTTCAGCAGCTTTTTCACCATATGTGTTCCCTCTTTAATTTAATGTCCACTCCCACCAGTCCTTTTCTTATACCCACTGAAAGATGAGTAGACTGATGGGGTATGATGATAACAGAGTTAATCATGCAGTTTAAAATAAAATGAAGGCAGGGAATGGTTTTGTGATTATTTTCAGATGTAGACTTCTGAAAAATTTACCTTTAGAAAAAGTTTATTCCTTTTTAATTTTTTTTTTTTGTTTTTCTCACTGCCCTTAGAATAATAGGGTCTATGATTACATCACATATACACTGTATTTTGAAACCAAACTATTGTTTTCTATTAATTTTGATTCAAGCTGACCAATAGCACCAAATTAAGATACAGAGACAAAGGGCCAGTCTACAGAACAGATGCAAAAGAAATAACTAGACTATATACTAGTATCTAGCTAATCAGTTTAATCTTGAAGTGTTATTTTATAGCCAAATTATGTTATATACAACACAGATAGTCTGAAACTTCCATGCATTTTCCTACATAAGCTTATCATTAACTCATCTGATTTTACTGCCACCATTTCTACTGCCTGCTAAGATCTGAATGTTAATTTCTACTTGTCTTTCTTGTCTAGATGAAAAGTTATCTAGCAAGATTCCCTATTTTGTAGAAAAGATGGTCAAGGGAAAGGTGTGTAGCTGCTTAAAAAAATCTAACATAGTGTAAATTCAATTAAATAACTTAATAGAGGAAAAATAATCACAAAAATTTGTGGAAAATTCTAAGTAAAGGGATATTAAATAAACAACTTTTAAAAAGAGTTTTGAATGGAGTTGCATTTCAACTGTAATTATAGCTTACCTGTTGCTGTTACTTTGAGCCATATGGATTGAGGTCTTTCTGAATAAGTAAACAAATATTTCTAGTACAAATACTGAGAAATGTGCTCATTGAGGATAGTTGTTCTTCTAAACAAAGTAACTGAAATATTAATGAAAGGAGAACAGAGATAAATTAATTGAAACTTAGACCAAATATTTGTAGAAATTTCTCTAATTATTTTCTCTATTTTATTTGACTTTGCAAACATTACTGAACACAGAGAATGCTACAAATTTAAATATGAAGAAATTGCTAGGACTGAAAGTTCAGTGTAGACAATTCTAAAAATAACTACTATTTTTATTTTTATAAGATACTGATAGTAAAGAATTACGCTTCAGTACAGCCCTGTGTTGAAAGTCTCATACACAAAGCATACTTTCTGAGTCTCTTCATACTATGTAGTTTAAATATATACATAGGGAATCTCTAGTTCTGTTCCCTTTGAAGGAGGAAATTTGAAGTCAAAACAAAAGAGATCTTTTTTAAAAAAAAAAAATATACATGTTTTAAGAGAAAATGAATGTTTGATTCAGGTTTGAACCACATCTTCAAGTACTTTTTTGTTCAACTGAAAGCATTACTTCTTACATAGATCTTGTACAAATACTTGTTTTCCTCAAGTCACAGATTTTCTCTATACTTCCCTGTAAATGTCAAATAAAATCTAGTGGAGAAGATTTCTCATTTATCCTGACCCTTGATGCTATTAGCCTCTAAAGTTAATTTTGGCAGGCTATAAAATTCTCAAACAGGCCTCATAAATCTGGCACACAGATGTTTGACTGCAACAATTGCTTTATTTGGATTAATTACTTCTGACAATACGATACACTCATACTGTCAGCCACATCTAATTTGCCCTTCCCTTTAGAGAAACTTAGACACTATATATATATTAGATTACTATATTGCCTTTATTAATGGTATATCATTAGGGACACTACAATACAGAAGGATGACTTGACACAATGAATGTTTTTTGATGGGCAAGCTTGAAAACACTGATTTTCTCAGATTTCTGAAGTTGAAACTCTTTTCCTGCTGATATTGGACAAAACAATGGTTAAAAAAGACCTGCTTCTAGGAAAGTAATACACAGGAAAATGATCACTGTGCTTCAGAACAGTTCTTCGTTCGCAGCTCTGCATGTTCCTTTTCTATTTCTCGCCTCTCTTTCTTAGGAGTTAGGTATTTTTAGAACCGCAGTCCCTGTGCTCTAAAGATCCAGTCAAACTACTTGAAATATGATAACATACTGCTACTGAACAGCTGTGAAAAATCCTTGTTTCTAAAAGTTTAGCATCAAACTTTCATACTAAATTTGTTACTATCTATCCATTATAAAGGAAGTGTAGACAAAAAACGTACCATGTGTATTGACTTTATGAAGTATTTGGTGTCAAAGCAAGCTCACAGCATATGTCTCTGTACCTCAACATATCCTCCACGCATTTGTCTCCCTTAGTAGTTCATAGATTGGTTCAGAAAACTGTTTCACTGGAACAAAAAAATATTTTCTTTATTTATTTATATGTTATTTGTTGTTTAATTTTCAACACAGCTAAAGGTAGTTAAAATCATCTGAAAAACTGATAGGTGTTAAAGTGGAAAGAATGACAAGAAGCTTAAGTTGATATTTACAAGTTGCAGTATCAAATAACAGCCACAGAAGATAACTCTTAGACAGCTAAATTTGTATGAACAGAATCTAGCCTCCATCTGAGAAAAGGAATTTAAAAAACCTCCACATTTAAAGTAATGAGCAATGAACCATAAAAAATACCGAATAGTATTTACTGAAATTAACTATTTCCTGTGCCAGTTGATAAGATTTACGTTCCAGTTTTTCTTTTCTTTGTGGGGTGAGAAGAAAGAATTTTCATATAATATCTCAGAACATATCATACAGTCTTGAAAATACATTTATATGAGATTGAAGTAGATGGTTTCATTACTATGGTCACATTTTTATTTATTTTCCTTTTTTATTAATGCCAGAATTCATGACCTTATTATTTCTAGTTCCCTCCAAAAATTAGGGTGGGGAAGTAGGGTTTCATTGCTGCTGTTCTGGTATTTTAAATCTAAAATTTGAAGGGACTTGTCAAAAGTTACTTGCTACTGGCTTTTAAAATCCTTTATTATTGTTTCTACTCCTCCAGGCACAGAAGAGGTTTTTTATACAATGTATTTATTAAACTTTGTTATTACTTTTGCTACAAATGAAAAGAGGAAAAAAAAAAAAGAAAAATATTTGCAAAATTTATTTTGTAAAATAGTTTAGATCAGGGTTTTGTATCTTAAATTTATATATTAGTAAATTCAGTCGTTCATTTCAAAGAGGAAAACTTGAAAATTAGAAAGGGTCAAGCATCTACAATGCGCCTTATGACAAGCTCCAAACAAGGAGGTCTGAATTAAGGCTTAGGTGGAATGGAAATCATAGAATCATAGAATGGTTAGAGTTGGAAGGGACCTATGTCTATCATTGTGACCAAAATCATTGCTTCAGCTCCTGCCTGTTCCCATAAGATTTATTAATGTAGCATTTTTCAAGCTTTCCTAACACTAATCAGAAGTGATGTTCTGAGTCTTGATGAAGCTAAGTGTATCATCATCAACATCTTAGCATAAATCTAAGTGGACTCTGCAACTTTTTTATAGTGTATGATAAACTCATTGTTGCAATAATTGCCAAAGCATTCCTGATATTTGCCTTAAACAATTGGATTCCACCAAAATACAGTGTGGTTGGTTTCCTTTAAACACAGCTGGGCTTAGTCTCTGCTTTTATTACTTCCTACTGGATGATATATTTGTCAGGCAAATCATTTCTTCTTATGACCTAGGAGATTCAAATCTTCTAAGCTCTAATTTCCAATAAATGCTTTGGCAACTAAATCAGAGTTAAGCTAGAAAATCAGTGTAAAGAAAAGTGCTGCCTACTCCTCCGGAGTTGCTTCATTGTGCAGTGAAAAGTTCTTTACTGTGCAGTAAAGAGTTCAAGGTTTTAGAGTGATAAAAGCTTTGTAAAAGGAACACAATACCACTGACTACTAAGTTATCTGGGAAACATAATCTTTAGTTTTCTGATATACCCACACCAGGCTCAGAGGGGAGTGATGGTGGGATGATGTTGCCTGTTTCTTGCTTTCTAATTCTGCAATTTACCCCCCAAAATATCGAATTAATGATAAATCAAAGACTGAGACTTCTCAACCCCAGAAGTCAGAGTAACATCCTTCCTTGTTCCCTGTCTGGACTGGTGGACCTCACACAATTTGCTAGAGAGCATAAAAACTCCCAAGAGGAACAATTTGCAGACTCGCAGCCAGAGCAGCCTCTCAGTTAATGTGGTCTCCTGAAAGGTGGGAGAATTCAGTTTCTGTCCCCTTAAATTTTCACTGGGAATTCAACTTGGGTCTCTAATTTCCTGGTTGAGAGGAGAAAGGTGAGATACTGATCTGCTGTACGAAAGTAAGTAGGTAGTGTTTTTTCCAGTGTATTTTAATGTTATTTTTGTTAAGGTTGCAGGCAGATACCTAAGCCCTGCCCTGAAGTGTACCTAACTGAAGAGATGATGAGACATCTGTGGGTGTCACATGAGAAAAGACTGAAAGTGGCAAATAACAGAATAAGAAGCTGACAGAAGTTACATATAGTACTGTGAGACGTTGCTGGATCATAGAGGCTTCAGGTGGAAGCACAAAAAAGATGGCTGATCTTCAAGAAGAGCACTGGGGCCTTTTGGGGAAAGTTAGGGTACCCTGGTAAACAGTAATGGTTTTGCTATTTTTGGGGAAAAAAATACAGATAGTTGTTAATTTAAGAGAGGATGAAGAGAAAGGGAGGGATCACAGTGGATCAAGGGCAAGCAAGCATGTAAAAATAGAAAGAAGAGGTCCGGTTTGCATGTAAACTAGTTCCGTGTATGTATTTGTATTGCATTTGTGTCTATGTGTCTATTGGGAATACATGCTCAGCTGTGCTACTGAGAAGAGCAGTAGCATTGCTTCTGCAGAACCAGCAGAGAAGAATCGACTCATTCTTTCAGCCTACCAGATTCAGTTGTCCTTAAAAATTTCCTATGAGGTTTGTATATCCCTTAGGTGAAGAGCAAAACCAAGTTCCTGTACCATGGTTTTCAAATAGACATACAGCAGTCATCAATCTTAAGTAGATATCAAAAGCCTTCTGAAGCTTCATTCTGAGCTTTTTTAAAAAACTCGTTTTGCAGAGCTTAAATTTCTTTATCAATTGCACTATCAAACCAGAACCCTAATCCCAAAGTCTTTAGGGAATCAGGGTTTAGAACTCTGTCTTTAGATGTTTTGAGTTTGCCTTCTGCACATTGCATTCCCAGTGACAGAAGTATTCCAATGTACCTCATAGATTTATGTTTTTCACAAATAGAACAATAAATAGCTAACAGGTATTCTACTTCATTAAATATTAACAATACTTTTTAGCATTTTTATTAGTTAGACCTTTTAATGCTTTTCATTCTCTTTTACTCAGTTATGTTTACAGTTACAATTTTTTTTGAGTGCTTTTGTCTTTCTCTTCTTCCTATTTTAAGTTTAAGATAACTTTTTTGCAGGCTTTTTTACTGTTTATGAAAGTAAATAGTAAGTACTTAAGGAAATAAACATCTGTTTTGTACTAGATAATTTAATTTCAGTGCCTGACAACCTCAGCAGTATTAGAAATGTTATTTTGGCACATTTTTCCAATTGACTTGGACACATTAGATCAAAGACAGAGAATAACTGCAAATTACAATTTCCTAATCTTCAATTATTTCACTCCAGTGCAAAGTAATGATACTAGATGAAAGTTCTAACTCGTTAGTTTTCTGCACTTTTTACTGCATTTCTCAATGCATTTTTCTATTCTGCCTTCCTTTATGTTTTCCATCAAGATGTTTCACGTGTAATGTATCTCTGAAATACACCCTACTGTCCCGTGTTCCCTGAACTCATGGGGACATTCTATGTAGGAGGTGAGGGAGTTGTTTCTCTCCAGCTTTTTTTTTTTAATTTTATTTTATTTTTTTTTTTTATATATAATGTTCTGTATTTTGGTAAATGCTACCCACTGGGAGAAAGTCTATATTAAGAAATTACAAAAAGTCTTCCGTAAGTCTAAACAGAGAAACAGCAGATTATATTTTTTTTAGAAGGTGGGGGTTTTTTTTGTGCCCGCTCCCTCCCCGCACCCCCACCCCCCGCCAAGTAAGATAGTATGGAAGGAGAAATTATAACAACAAGAAGCCCCCAAACAAATAAAATTCAAAGACAGTATTTGGTTTGAAAACAGATTACCAAATGAATAAAACAGGGGAAAATGGTAATACCTGTTATGCAGAGGGTCTGTTTTGAGCTCTTTTAAACCTTTTGTCATAAAAAAATATTGTGTAATATTAAAAGCTTTCATAGGTAAAAGTAAAATAACTTATATGAAGTGAAATTAACCTACTGATAATATGTCAAAGTGTGCTACTTAACCAAATGCCTCTATATAATAATTTTTTTAAAGTCAGGGTTTATATCAATCAAGAAAGAAGGCTGCAGTTACATGAATTAAGGTTTTTTTACTGATACCACACAAATATTGATCAGTGTGGTCAAAGAAACATCATCCCACAACATGTCATTGAATAGTTGGGAATATGAAAGTGTTTTCACAGAAGTTAGTAGCAGAAAGAAAACATCAGACTAACAGATGTTTGCCTTCAGAATGAAGGTATTCCAGAAATATCTGAAAGATCCATCTGCATAGTTAGGAAGATACAGCAATGCAACGTAGTTAAAACATTTTGTAATTTCCAAGAATTTTCATAAGACTAATCTTTACTATAATACGTTTGTCTCTCTCTAAGCAAAATTACAATAGACTGGAAACATTCACATCACTCTCACAAAAGCAACCTACCAGAGTCTTTCCCTTTAATTCTTTTCCCTGCCTTTAGTATTCCTTAACTACTTCAATTTTTTAAATAGTTATATCTTCTTGTTAAGTGTCTACATAATGGATAAGCTTCCTTTGTTGTTTTAGATACAATCACCTCCTCCTCCTGCTTCTATGTGGTTTTAGAAGGGTTTTTTGGTTGCCTTAGGCTTCTGTGAATTAAACCCAGATGTCTTTTCTCTTTGGAGTTGTTGAATATTTTGAACTAAATGTGTCCCTTGTGCAATAATTGAGTGGAAGAAAATGTTTTGCTTCAATGTTGATACATTTCAAGGCTCTTTATATGCTTATTGCAAAGGCAGCTTTATTTAGGTACAAAAATGTTTTTCCATATTAAAAATTAAAAACAAAACAAAGACAAAATCAAACCCCTTCAAGCCATAAAAATATCAAGATAAGAACTTAAAATATTCTGTGGTTTGCAGCGTTTCAATCTCATAAGACCAAAACAGACATAACTTAAAAGAGGCTCATCAATGCTGCCAGATGTTGTCAAGCAACCAAAGTCTGGAAACAGCCACCTGGCTATATTTGGCTGTCCAGAATACAGGGGATTGGATTGCAAGACTGGGTAAAAGTGTTATCTAATTAAGAGACAAATCTATTTGTTGCTTTTTGATTTTTGACAGGATGATGTTAACAGTTTTTATGTATCCCCTCCCCCTGTATCCTTCAGACAGGCATTTTTGCTGTCCCGTTCTTGGTTTACACCATCAGTTTTGGTCTCACCTTGTGTAAAGAACCCTCAATGCAGATAGCTTAGGCTTTTGCATTCTGTCACTAGCCACAGTGGTAGACTTTCCGCGTCCATTTATCTATCCCTGAGAAGATTTGAGTGCTTGGAAATTAATTCACAATCTCAGAAGGAGCTTAAGTGCCAACACATTGATGCATTCACTGATTACTCATTCCATTATAAAGTTTGCATAGCTTTTGCTGTAAACAGTTCTTATTAATGCAGTGAAAGATAGAATCCCTTATTTTAATTTGAAAATTCTTAATAATTCTAAGATGAATCATTGGGCCAATTTCTACGATGCAGCCTGACAGATAAAAACTTTTATTTCTATGTAATCTAACATCTTGTTGTTTTCCTTACTCCCCTGTTATTCATGATGTTGATTTAAAGAGGAAGTTATACTGCAGCATTTCAGTAAATTCATCTCTGCAGGGAAAACAAAACAGAACAAAACCAAGAAAGCAAAAAGCAATAGAGTCAGAACTATCAAAGGATCTCTTTTTGCAGATGATCTTCTGGTAAAAAGCAGTGGCCATAACCAGACAGATAATGCATTTATTTTAGCTCTGATTTCAGCTAACAGAATCTGACAACCTTTTGCATAGTCTCTTGTTCTTAATTGTGCTACAGCTATGACTCTACTTTTATTATATTAGACATGATACTGATATATTTTAAACGGCCTAGCAATTACAGTAATGCCCTTAGGCTACTGCTAATTTCAACTTCAGCTTTCATCTAACTTCACTTGAGGATATGTGTGTGTGCGCATGTAAAAAGGAAAACAAATGGACTATTTGACAGTTTGTCTATTTAAAACTATTTCAAAATAATAATTCATAAAAAAATCCTGAGAGTAATTTGCTACATGCAAGCTTCCAATAATCTAACACTATTTCATCAATACTATTTGTTAATAGGTAAGTCAAGACAGTTTGTCTGAGCTACTGAATGCTCTGTGCTCCTATGCTTGCTTTTTTTTTTCAGGACAAGTATAATAAATTATCAGCAGGGTAGAAACAATGTAATTTCCTGAGTAGCAAACCGGACTCTGGTAAAATACAAGCTATTTCTGCTGTTTGACATCACATATGCTACAGGAAAATAAAAATAAATAAATAAATAATTTGCATTCTCAATTTAAGAAACTTTAAGGGATTTTTTTTTTTTAAGGAAAAAAGAAAATTAAACCCAAAACAATTCCAAGTCAAGCACCCAAAATTACTTTGCTAAATATATGAAGACAAAATTGACTTCTTCTTGTACTTTCCTTCTTATATTAAAGTGCACAGTACTTGTTTGTTAAAGCATTTACAGGCTTCCAAAGGTTTTTTCTTTTTCTTTAGAATGTTACAAAAATTAAAACTTGAAAAAATGTCAAAGTGTACTAATTTTTAAACTCAGTTGGTGTTTGCAAAATGCAGTGAGTAATCATCAAAATGTGTATTTTTACCAGTGGTTTTTGCTTTTTTTTTTTTTTCTGAATAATAACTTGGAAGCTTTTTATGTTCACTGTCCTTTTCACTGTCATGTGAAATTATTCACAACAAAGCAAAAGAGGTCTGATGCAATAAGGGGGCTGTACATGCAGTTTCTTTGTTTTCCATGTCTTTTTAAACACATGGTGTAGTTTTAAGTTGTGAGTCTGCCTCCCAACATTTTCTTTTAAATTACATAAAAGACAGGCTTTCAGAACTCTTTGTGGTTTCCCATACACACGATTTGTTTTCTGGCATTGTTGGAATACTCCTGTACTAGGTAAGAAAGGCGTTAGTTCTTCACAAACATGTAACTAGATAGGTCATGAACATCTGGGAGAATATGTATTATTCTTTTTAAAGCTCTGAACTTGCTGTATCCTAAAGCATTTTAGTGTCTTTTACAGGAGCTTTACAAGCATCAATGACCAGAGGGTTAGTGTGAAGAAACCTAGGAAGTTAGAAAAAGCATGTAGAAAGGAGAAGGAAGTAACACTACTAATCTCTGGTAACTTTTGCTAAAATTTAGGCTTATCTTTCTGAGGTGTAATGTCAATTTAGGGACTTATACCTAGACTAGTAAGTTAGTACTATAATTTCTGTCAGGTAAATATTCAGTTGAAGGAGTAATTGGGAACTGAGGAAAAGTGCATTAGGCTTCCTGGATTTCTGCTCACATAATCAGTGGATAGTATTTTTACTGAGGTGTAAATATAAAAACTTGAGTACAGGCAGACCTCTTTAAAGTCTTTCCTGTTGTATCACTGAAATAAAAAGTGACATTTTTACAAAGCTAATGCCAAAGGAAGTCAAACAGTATGTGTCTGTTATGATCTGTGGAGAAGCAAAGGTAAGCAGGCTATTATGTACTTATTTTGAACTTTAAAGAAAAGAAGAATCCTTTCCTCTCTGTCAAAGGTTGAATTAGGCTATAGCTTCAAGACTTTGTACGCCTTACATATCATTTTAGTTCTTTCTGTTACAGAAATGCTGCAGGTAGATTCATGCCATCACTGGTCTTCCGCATTGAGATGTGCTCCAGGATGTGAATAATATACTGTGTGGATGGACATACATCCAGAACTTTCTAAAGGTCATTCTAGGGAAAACTCTATTCTTAAACACATGACTTGCCTTGCAATTACTAAAATATTAGATGATTATTAAATAACATAAGCTTACAGAAATATATTTTTCTAGGATATTTGTCACTCACAACATGATGCTGAGTGATGAGTCTGAGCCATTTAAACAACCATTGAGAAAACATGGGTGAAAATCCAGAAGGAGACAAACCATATAATTTTGTGATACTGCTTGTCAGATGTCATATGAGGATCTCTGTATCATATGTGTTTATCATTTTGCACCTTCATAACAGCTTGAGGCATTTTTTTTTTCATGTTATACTATTACTGTTAGCAAAAAAGTCTTCCTAATTCAGAGATAGAGGGTACGAATGTTCTACATTATTTTCTACTTAAAAAGAACAACAGTGCATAAACAGCTAGATATATTTCC
>VXBW01003990.1:0-125520 GCA_013400375.1 Thinocorus orbignyianus
TGGTGCTGAGTGACATGGATTAGTGGCAGACCTGGCAGCGTTAGGTTAATGGTTCAACTTGATGATCTTAAAAGTTTTTCCCAACCAAAATCTTTCTAAGATTCTATGGTTTAGACATCAGACCTGGAAACATAACCCCTCTCTAACTCTCCCTTTCCAAGGGGCCCTTTCCCAGAGGTACAAATCAGAGCTTTAGAAAAATAATTTCAATTATCCTGTTGCCCTTATTTGATACAAGAGGTCAGCCATTGTGGGAAGGGTCTCGTCTGTTGACTCCACCAGCAGAGTGCATCGCTGGCAAGCTGGGCACTTTGTAGGAAAGGACACAAGGATTCATTTCAGCTAAACAGCAGGAGGCTTTTTCATTGCTTCATGGATGCAAGTCTCTTTTTTGGCTAATAGCTAGTGAAAAGCACAGTGCTTTTTCTTGGGGTCATGCTGCTGAGGCTGCCATGTGGTCTCACAGGCTGGCTCACTGTCCCTGTCTGCTGCTGTGGTGTTTCCACCATCCCCTCCCCTTCCCTGGCATGCAGCCATCTGCATCTGCCTTTCACCCAAATTCCCCAGTCTTCTGATGGGCATTTGGCCTGAATTTTGGGCAACGGCTGCTGTCTGGGAGCCCTTGGCTCCCTGAGGGAACTAGTGGCTGGCTGGAGCTCAATGGGGAACTCAACAGCTCCTGTGGTGCCCACCAGCCTGAATAATTCCTTGCTCTCCCCAAGTCTAACTGTGTATTAACTAACACAGTCTGGGGGTGCGTGCTCCAGGGCCTCCTCTTGGCAGCAGGAAAAGAAACAAGTATGCAGATTTGCCAGATAATTTCTCTACAGGATGAGGGGTAATGGTTTTAAATTGGAAGAGGGGAGATTTAGATTAGATCTTAGGAAGAAGTTCTTTGGTGTGAGGGTGGTGAGGCACTGGAACAGGTTGCCCAGGGAAGTTGTGGATGCCCCACACCTGGAAGTGTTCAAGGCCAGGTTGGATGGGGCTTGGAGCAACCTGCTCTAGTGAGAAGTGTCCCTGCCCATGGCAGGGGGGTTGGAACTTGATGATCCTTAAGGTCCCTTCCATCTCTAACCATTCTATGATTCTATGTTACACTTGCTCTGTAGGACAGTGTGAAACCAGAGAGGACCACAGCATTTCTTTAATATTTTATTGTTTTATTTAAAAAAAAATGTGAGTTCTATCTTTTGTATTTGTCACTAGGTTTAACTGGAAAGAGAAACCCCACCTCTAAAAGCAGACCTCAAACCTTGGTAACAAAAAGCATTTTTTTAAATGTGTGGCTTCTGGTTTTTGCCTTTCAGATCATGGTACAAATCAACTTTAAACACATAGGGGCAGACACAGATTTCAATTACAGAGATATAAAGCAACAAAATCCTGATGTATAGTAGCTTTATTCAGATCAAATATTGACTATCAAAGTCATGGTGCAAAGACAATCAACCAGGGACTAGAGTTCACCTGCTGTCCAGCTTGACCCAGAGGCTCTGCTCCACCACACAGAAATGATTGCTACTTAAGACAAGGGGTATGTTTTCACATGTGTACATATGTTTTCACATATATATCTGAGTTACCTGTTCCCCCCTCGTGTGTGTCTTAATTAATGGCTATACTGCAGAAAAAAGCCATCAGTAACATTGATACTATAGGCAATATGGACCATATTGAATATAAGAAGACAGTTACATAATTACTGTACAATATATCAACATCAGATGTAATGTGTTTACACTAAATCATACATGCAGTGTAAGATTTGATATATTTACATGTAATTTATTGTCTGTCATCATATTACCTGTTCCCAGTAACGTTGCCTTGTATCTTGCTATTGACACAGCATACAGAGACAGCTTGGTACGATGATGTAATTACTATATAGTGCAATACTGATATTATATATTTTACATAGGAGTAGTTCACAACTCAGAGTATTATACGATAGAGCTTACATAGTACACAATATAGACTATGCTGTTTTGTACAGATGTAGGGCCTATGTTACATATACACTTCATGAAATGCCACTAACAGTATATCGTGTTAGAGACTCTATTTTGTTACATATCATATGTTGACTTAAACAATGTATAATATATATTTTATCTATAATATCTGCACTATAACACAATATTTTTGTAAACAGCTGGTGTATATTATCTCCATACTAGTCAGTACCTGTAAACTATAAGTCACATAGTATTTACTTAAAAGGTGTTCTGTATTTACTTTATATTACAGCATTTACCTGCATTGTTTACAGGTATATAAAAATGAGTTTAATCTAAAATACATTTTCTACAGAGCTAACAGTTTATCTAATTGAATTAGACATATGCACAGCACATAATAATATACACTATATTGTCTAAAATACATTAACTAGACATCATCTAATATGTAGTAAATACAGAGTATTTACCACATTGGGTATTATGTAGTGTATGTCATACATTACATACACTGCATACTATACATACTACATCTAATAGTCTGTATTACAGTATATACCATTTACATCTTACAGTTTAGATGAATTGACACTCTTGGGGCACGCACCACTCAGGCACTGAACCCCTTCCTTATGCAAAGTGCTTTGGCTGGAAGGGTGTGGTATCACCCCCTCCTCAGCACCTGGCCTCTCCAATTTAATTTCCAGGTGCAAAAATAAACATAAACCCCTTCTGGTGCAGGGAGGATGTGACTCACAGGGCTCAGGATGCCTGTTGGATGCTCCCTTGGTTTGTGGATCTGCAATCTCACAGCCGTCCCAGGATCTTCTTCAGCACTTTTACCTGGTGTCATAAGAGTCCTGCAAAGCACCACACTCTCCAAAACTTTGTTGAACTCATTGAGACAAGGCTTATTTCAGCTCAGAGCAAAGCCAGCTGCTGGGGTGAGGACCACCCATGCGCTCGATCTCGATGAGCTGGACTTAGGGCTGGCTTTGGGCAATGCAGTTTTTCTCATCTGGAGCAATGGGAACATGAAAATGCTCAGCAGCGAGCAGAAACGCTCAACATCAACAAAACGCACAAGCACATGCTCTTCCACCCAGGAGGGTGATGATCCATAGGTTTAAAACTGGAGGGAAACCTCTGCTGCCACCAGATGGCACAGCCTCCCCGGGTACCTCCTCCACCAGCTGTGTTTTCATCAGGGCTGGCTTTTTTTCTTTTCTTTCTCTCTTCAGGAATTCATTACGATAAACGTTTTATCATTGAATTCCAAAGGAATTAGCAGAGATTTGCCACTTACTTTAAGGGGCTGCTGATAATTCTAATGGAACAAGAAATTAGTTTGTTGGTTTTTTTTTTAATGTCTCCTGACAGTTATTTTATAAATAAAAAAATAAATACACCCCCAAGACCAATTAAAATCCCAAAGCACAGTTTTCACCCTATGAGATAGATCAAGGTCATAAAGACTCCTTTGGAAGCTGATGTGCAAGAGGAGAGAGGGCAGTGGGGCGAGGAATCAAAGCCAACCCAATTCCCCTGGGAGAATCTCTCCGAGAAGACTCAGCAGGAAAAGTGGCAGCCTGGCCATTTCTGCAGACTTAGAGTGACCTCCGATGTTACCAGCTCAGCAAAAGACTTCACTCAGGCACAAACCTACAGCTTTCCAAAACAGGATCTGGAAGGGGAGGTGTCAATCTGGCCAGCAGCAACAGGAGTATAATTAAGGATAGTTTATCACTCATCTCATCCTAGCAGACTCCCCTGCTCTTTGCTTAATCCACATCATCTGGGCAAACACCTATCACCAACAGGGTCTGAGCAGCCCCAAACACCTGCCCTCCTTCATCCTCCAAAACCACAGAGGTTTTCCTTTCAACCTTGTGCTATTCAAAAAGGGTGTGATTTTTCTCCTTTTAAACATAAATACCTGCTGTAGACAAAAATTAATCCTTGCAGCAGAAACAGGCTACGGCATGGGGAATGCAGGCACCTCTTTCCAGGCTGTAGAGCTCTTGAGATATGGTAAAAACAGAGTTCTTGGCAAACTGAACCCAATGAGGTGCTGTGTTACAGCTATTGCTGGTATTTCTCTCACTTGGGTTAGCTCACTGCTGCTCCATACGTGATGGATATGTCCTGCATCCAGCAAAAACTCAGGCATTCTCCACTCTCCTGTGCTTTGTCCCGTTCCATTTGGCTGCCAAGGGGTTGCAGGCAAGGGAAGGTACCATTTCTGAGAGGGAATCCACTCTTCAGAGAACTTTAAACACACAGAGCCAGCCTCTAACTTCAGTTATCAATGATTAAATCCTTGGCTTTGGATAAGAAGAGTAAGGCAGGGTCAAGTACACGTGTCTTCATCCATACTGGTGCCCTGGGAAGAAAAAAAAGCCACCTTCCTGTTCTTTGCAGTATCATCTGCCCATTCAGTCTTTAAATACGTGATGGCAGAAAGGGCAGATAACATCGGGCACTCGTTGTGTGTTCTCTATTATACCTTTGGATTGCATATATATGGGAGTATTCTTTGACAGATGATAGACTCTGGGGATTCTAACATCTCAGGTGCAGCAATGGGACCAACTGAGTGCCCTTTTCCCCTGGGAAAAGCTGCAAAGTCCCCGTTCTTGCTATTTGATGATGTCATCCAGAAAGAAAAAATAAAAATCCCTCCACGGTATCCACGACTCAGAAGACTCAGCCATCAAGTGAAGAATAAATTTAAACAAGGATCCAGCTATGTGCATTGGAGATCACATGTCCAAGCTGAAACATCAACAACAGAAGTGACCCTTGGTTGCCATGGTTAGAAGGGAATAAACACAAACACCAATCAGCATAGTTAGGAGGGAATAAACACAGGCAGCATCGCCTCATCTTCAGGACAAGCTTTATTAACGTTTTGCTTTAACAAACATCATGGTATGAAGGTGAAGGCATCAGCTCTTTAAGTTTTCCAACACAGGGCACAGACAAAAGGAAAAATAACAGACTCAGAGGCAAATTCAGCATGTAAATGACAGAGTAACAGAAGAGGCATGTGTTAACCGATACAGCTGCTAGACCATCATCTATCAGAAAACATTTTGCAAGCAACAGTCTACATTTCTCTGCATTGAAGTAAAAACATATTTTTGGATCAAGAAAATTACCTTTTTAAAGTGTTTTTTTTAAACATTCCTTTATATCACAAATGTTATGGTAAGGCAAATCCTGGATGAATCCTATGGTAAAACCCCCTATTCCCCAAGAAAATAGATCCACATACTCTGTTAAGTTCATCATTTTAAAAGCAAAGCCAGCATGCACTGCATATAGAGAAAAGTCTTTTTTTTTTTTTTAATATATTTTTATTCAAGTGCGTAAAGCAGAATGGTGTTAATCCACAGAGAAGCTTTCTCAGTGCTTTATAGAAAGACTGACAATAAAGCTGCAGCAAATGTGTGACCCATTGTTACAGACTATATCTCAAATATCACCTTTGGATGTCTGTATGGAAGGAAAGCCATTCGTCACCAGAGCAGTCACCAGCCCAAGGAGTGTTGTGCCTAATGGTAGGGATGAGGGCTCTGAGACACAGGAGAAAACATGATCCAGCAGAGATACTCTGGATACTCTGTACGCAAACATCAGCACCAAAGGGCTGCTATTCCCTTTACGCCACCTACTGCAAACACCTCCCCGGTTTAAAACAAAACCCTTGACAGGAATCCCTGTGGTCTGACGCTGGCTCTTCTACAAAAGCAGCTCCCTGCATTCCTGTGTCTCCAGCAAGAGCGGCAGAGACTGCACCGAGGGGCACAGGTCCAGCCTCAACTACTAATTCAGCCAAATACCTCACGCTGCCAAAGTATACTCACTCTATGACTAGTGAAAAACCCCAATCCAAACACAAACCCACCTGAAGAAAGATATAGACACAGCTGCAAATTGTCTTGTAAGGACTTAATCGACTCCTGTGTTTCCTTGCTTCACGCCTCCTACCTGGGCTCCATGCTCTGCTGCTGCATCCTTGGGCAAACCGGTCACGGTTTCAAAGACTCACTGCTGTTCAAGGACCAAGGTTAAATGAAAAGTACAATGACAAAACTGTCAGTGGTTAGAGAGTGTTTCACGTGATGCAGGTTTACAGTTAATTTTTTTTTTTTTTAAACTATAGGTCAGTCTTCATAAGGAGTTTAAGGAATCTTTGCCTCCTCACTAAACTGTCACACCTCAGCAGCCAGGCTCCCTTGGGCTTTCCCTTTGGCTGCCTTGCTAAAGCCAAGGCTGGCAATGGTAAGAGGAACAACAAATATACAGATATCAGCAGCCTACAGCTCCATTAACCTTGCTTACGGGTGAGCACAGTGGAAACGAGCAGAGCCAGATTCCGGGGACTGGATACTCCATTGGCAGAAGTTATGGTAGCTCAGTGGAGCGCAGTTTATCCTGGCTGAGGACCTGGCCACCTCAGGTCTCCTTGACATTTCATAGAATCATAGAATGGTTCGGGTTGGAAGGGACCTTGATGTTCATCAAGTTTCAACACCCCTGGTATGGGCAGGAATGCTTCCCACTAGATCAGGTTGCTCAAAGCCCTATCCAGCACTGCCTTGAACGTCTCCAGGGATGGGACATCTACAACTTCTCTGGGCAACCCGAGCCAGAGTCTCACCACCCTCACAGAAAAGAACTTGCTCGTATCTAATCTAACTCTCTCCTCTTTCAGTTTAAAACTGTTCCCTCTTGTCCCATTGCTACAACTCCCTGATAAAGAGTCCCTCCCCATCTCTCCTGTAGGTCCCTTTTAAGTCGAGCTCACTGAGTTCATTCCTGGCCCTGCAGGGCCAGTTCCCTCACTCAGGTAGACAGAGGTAGACAGAACCCTTCAATTCTGGTCTTTTCACAGCAACAGCACAAAAGGGAAACTGAGAGGAGAGACATCTAATGTGTTTATTCCTCTTCCCCCCAAGGTGTTTACCCACTCCTACACCATCTATTATGACAGGCCATTTCAGTCAAAACACCCAGTACAGAAACTATACAGAAACAGATGGGACACGCACTATGTAGAGGAACAGGTTGCAAGGCTTCCACTGCAAAACTAGTCAGCTGGAAACAATATGAAGGAACAGAAGGGAAAAAAATATTAAAATCCACGTCCCAAGTGACGTATTCTGTCAAGCACTACCCCAGGGTTGGGAAAGAAAAGCTGCAGAGACCTCAAAGGGAACAAGGAGTCCCTTCAAAGGTGCTCCAAGGAGAACAAAGGCTAGAGGACTGGCACCTAGCAAATTTAGGTAGACTGAACAGTATTACGAACCCAATTCATAGGCTTACATCAGCTCATTTGCTCCTTCCACAGCTGATCCAATTCAGAGGTATGCATCCACCAATCTTCAGGAGAAACAGATGAAGAAGCTCCTCAAGATCTTCTCTGACGCTAGTGTCTCCTGAGTTATAACGCCACAGGAGCTGGCACATGGAAATATTCTTCTGATCCCACTACAAGCAAACGTGCTGGAGGTGCCTATAGGGAGATGGGGGCTGCCTTTCCAGAGGCTGTACTCTCCGAGTGACATTTGGGGCTTTTCTTGAAAAAAAAAAAATTCCTTGTCTGTCCCAACACCCTTTCGAATTAACTCATAGCCTGGGGCAGCCGTCAACGGCCATAGCCAGTGGGATGTGTGTTGGGGCCACATCTGCTTCTCTGTTACACCAGCAAATGATTTATCACTAAATCTACTCCAGCTGGGATAAACCCAGATCACAAGAGGAGAGAGAAGTGTCTTATCACCTTCTTTACTTTCTTTTTTTTTTCTTGCCAGCTAGTGAATAACTCTTTTGGGATCTGTACATATTTGGGGGAAGAAAAAAGAAAAACAGAATCAAATACTTCACTGAAAATGATAAAATTATTAACATCAACATTTCAAAATACAGTTTGTAGCACACCACGCTCTGGACACAGGTTGTGTGCTCTTCCATTGAGTGTATTGTCTATCAGTTTTGGTTACAACTTGGTTAGGAAATGTATGTGAAATCCTTTTGTTCCTTTTCTAAATCAGTGCAGCATTTGCTGGCAGAACAATTGACATATGGTGAGAGATTCTTATCCAAATAACTGTTAATTGCTTTAAAAAAAAAAAATTAAAAAAAATCATGCATATGCAGTAGAAAACATAATGAGGGCTCACACAAGGTACAGTGTGAAGTTGTTAAAGCCATAAGCCATATTTAAAGATGCCTTGAATGCAGAGCGCCTGTTATCCTCTGTCGCTCGCAGGCTTGAGGAAAGATCTGTCCTACCTGCACCTGAAGGTCATATTAAGGTGTGCAGAGATAACTGGAAAAGACTTTGACTGATTTGGGGTGCAGGCTGTTTGAGGCCACACGTGTTCTTTTGGTGTATAGGACTCAAAGAGAGACCTAGGCTATTCACAGTTTAGCTTTCCCGTGCCAGAGAGAAAGGCAAAGGGGCAGAGCCACGGGTGATCCCGAAGCATCGGGATGATGGAGTTAATGTGCAGAACTCTGCTTCCAGCACGCACTCAAGGGAATCCAGCCAGTGCTGCTCCTAGCAGCCAGGGCAGGGACACAGTGACCTGCCAGCGGGAGCTGGCAAGAGCTGCCAATCGACAAGCCTGGAGGCAGGCAACGTGCGGGGCTGTCGCTATCAATATTTCTGAGATTTTGGAGCATCTAAGTCTTTCAGATCCCTAGCACGAGGGCAGTCATTTATCAGCGTGAGCAGATTATAATCCTTTGTGGCAGTTCATGTTCTCAAAGCAAATCTCCCTTTCTATCCCAGGGAACTGTTTTTAAAAAAAAGGGGGAGGAGGAGAATAAGCTGGCTCCCACAGGTTGCCTGCAGACAGCAGGGAAAGAAGATGAGGGAAGATGAAGATGATAGAAAAGGGGTGGGCCTGGGAACAGGCTACTGATGATATGATGCAGGAGCAAGAGACCCAATATAAAACAGGGACTCACGGTTCAGAAGAAACTGTTGTAATTGCAGGAATAATTGCAAAACATTGTTAGAACTGGGAAGATATGTTTCTTTCCAACAGGCTTACAGAACAAAATGCAATGAAGAACAAAGAGAAATTAAAGCAAAGAATCATTTCCCCAAAGCGCCCTCCCTCCCAACCCGCAGAGCATTTCTGCGTGCTCTTTTCTGCCAAGAATGATGCCGTAGGATGTCAGTGCCTGCCCGTCGGGTTTCCTTGGGTCTCTCCTCTCCTGCATCCTTCCTTTGCCACAGCAAGAGACAGAAAAGAAAAGAAAAAAAAAAAAAAGCAAAATTTCAAATGTCTGCACAAACCCCAGATCTCTCTTTTTTTTCTTTATTTTAGCACAGATGCCTGTGGATTCTCTTTCTGTCACACCCGCAGCACTTGTATGTGTCACACAATTTATTTATAACAGCCACTGTTATCTCTATAGCAAATTGGCTGCACTCATTAGGGTTTCTTGGTTTTCCACAGCGCCGTGCTACCTAGCTCTGTATCAGAGGCGCCAGCTCTGATGGGTGCTTCGGTGCTAGACCACAGAACTGCTGTTAAAAACAACACATTAAAATGCTAACCAGAGTAAGCAAAGGGATCTCCTTAGCTCTGTAAGGCCCTTTGAAGTTTAACAGGCTGATCAATCCTTCCCCAGGTACCCGCTCCTTGCAATTAAAACAGCAGCTACAGCATCAGGAGGACTTCGATAGAGAGTCATGAAGGATTTAATGACTGCTTCTAATCACCTGCATGCCATTAAAATGCTGGGTGCACCCCAGCTCGGGCCCCTTTACTTCGGAAAGGTGTTGGCAGAGCCAGGCCTTGTGGTGGAATCGAAGAGATTTATTAATTGATTGCTAGTTTTGATATTATTCCTGTGAACTCTCCTTTAGTAAGCAAAAATGACTCCAGTTCAAAATGTTCATAGATCATTTTTCCCTGGGAAATGCAGCATAAAGCACAGATTTCCTACAGGCCACGTGAAAGCAGGAATAACCATCAGATGTTATTTTTTAAACTGAGGAAGGGTATGAACCATTCCATGTATTTTTAACAGCAAGGATTTTAATAGCCCCTCTTCCTTTTTTGATTGAACAGATCATAAAACCAAAAGCCAGGGGAGGGGAAGGGAGACCTGTGAAAGCTGAATTTTAATAGCAAGGTTGCCTTCTCATTTTGCTTCAGTACTTTCTACCAGGGACCCCATCAAGCCTATTCCTCACTCCAGCAGAACAGCAGCACATTGTCTGTGTACTGACAAGGATAAAGGGCTATGCTCAGTAATAAGACCTTGTATTTTAAATCTCTGCGATAGAGCTGCCGCATTTGGTCTTGAGCTACGTGGAATCCCATTAGGAGCATAAATAATGCATCTTGTAGATGACACTGGCATCTCATGATAACCCTGTGCCAAAGGAAGAGGTGTACATTAACTCTTAAGAACTACTTTTGAGGGAGAAATGGCAACTACTGCTTCTAACTGCTTCTTGTGACTGGGGACAAGCCTTGGACTTCTGTCTTCCTACCAAATTATTCATTTTTACCTTGGGGCGAGGCTGCTTACGCCTGTGATGAACTCTGTAGCAACAACCACCATCACACACTCCTGCCACATGCTGTCATTTGGCACATTAAAGCCATAAAAAGCTCCAAAAGGCAGCAGAGCTCCAGAAGGCAGTTCACTGACTTTGCCTTGTTTTTCAGTGCCATCGCTACAAGTGATGTTAGGCATCAAAGAGTCAAGGGCAATAAACCCCTCATGACGTGAACCTGTTGTTCCTAGAATACAGATTGTACAGAACTGAGCTCAGTTCCAACCAGAATAAATTGCCTGTCATTTTCCTAAGCAATGCCAAAAAATTGTTCACTTGGTTACTCTTCTGTTCCTTATCTCGGTGCTGTCTTGCCTTCTGATGATCTAAGACCGTGCACTGTCTAAATCCATTACAGTTGCAGAGTGCTACTATAATATTTACTTGACAAATCAAGTCTACTGGATATTTCTATATTTTGGTGCAATACAGGCCATATTAGACAATTTCTTTTCCTTTGTATTTTGGTTTGTGTCTAAGTTTACCAAATTAAGGTAATTTTTAAAGCAAGTTTTCAAACAGAAACTGAATAGGAAATGCGTGTGTGTGTGTAAATAGCCATAAAGGTTCTTACCTGTTACTTAAGCTTCCCGCTCTGTTTCTGTAGGATCATTTAAACTTTCAACTTGACTAGTCATTTCAGCTGAAAACAAAATGAGATGGTCGTCAAATGTTATTCTTGATACTTGTGAAGTCTATTATAGAATCACAAAGCGGTTGAGGTTGGAAGGGACCTTAAATACCATGGAGTTCCAACACCCCTGCCATGGGCAGGGACACATTCCACCAGATCAGGTTGCTCAAAGCTCCATCCAGCCTGACCTTGAATATTTCCAAGGATGGGACATCCACAACTTCTCTGGGCAACAGCTAGAAACACAAGCCTCTGGATTTATATTTTCCCTTTGGCCTGTATCCACCCAGTTTGGCACCCAACTCAGACACCCAGCTCCCTGACCCTCCTCTGCCTCTGTAGGCCACAGGCAGAGCTACTGGTATTTCCACATGGCAATTTAGAGTTTCACTGGGCTAAGTGGTCTCCGCCCTGTGGTTCAAACTTCCACAGACTCCTGACAAAGTCCATGGCAGGACTTGGGCTGAGCTGCAGGGGCCAAACACAGATCCATCTCCAGTTCTTGAGATGCTGGTGCTGCCTCCAGGTGTCCTTGAACTGCAAATTGCCTTAGGAGAGGATTCAGGGTCATCACTATACTCCTACGTACAGTAGTTTGTCTGCATACTTTTTTTATTATTTGAGATTAGTAAAAAATAAGAAATAATTTAAATGGAAGGCTTACATTCATTTCAGAGTGATCGTTGTCAAAAATATAATGTAAACTATGGCATATGTGATTGGTCCTATATAGGTTAAATATAAATGGGTTACTTCAGCACATGAATTTGTAAGATTAGTGTTTAGTATTTTTTCTGAAATGAACTTGAATGAAGCTGTCTATATTAAGACTTTTTGGCTTTCTTTAACCTTGCTTTATTTTGTGGTATCAACTGCACATTACCAGTCATTTGATGTAGGTAATGGGGAAAAACTCTCAAACCTAAATGCAAGATTTGGAAACTTGCAGACAGGATTGGAGCGGGGAGGGTAAAAAAAAGCCCAAAAAATCAGTAACTATGCTAAATCCAGCCAGGCAGTATGATCTTTTTCTGAGTCAATATCTGTCAATACACCTGTTAGGGTCTTGATGAATTATTTGTAAATTATTCATCATCCATATGCAGAACAGATACTGTAATGGCTTCCTGAATGTATGTAATGAATAATAAGAAAAGTATCTGCTCCTGATTACAGAGCTCTGATGCACACCACATTTAGCAATGTTGTGTTCTTTTACCCACATTTGCATAGCAAAGAAAGGATGCTTAATAAAAAATCATTAAGGGAAGGCTGCTGCACACTGACGACAGCAGCCTCTCAACCTCATTATGCTGGCCAGTTTCACTGGTTGGGTTTTCTCAAAACACCAGAAGGCTTCACTCATGATCTACAGAGATCTTCAGCAAAAATAATGCCCAATTTGAAACCTGAGGTTAGGCTCTGTCAGCATTCCAGATGAGTAAACCTCCTTTGCCTGCCTTTTTTTTCCTTTTTTTTCTTTTTTTTGTGTGTAGCAGTTAACTGCCATCTGCCATGCTGATAGCTTGTCACGTAGGGAAAACTGCAAATCGCCCAGAAGTGCTTTAAGGGCAACATGGAAGCACTGGGGAGCTCCCGCCAGCAGGGAAGCAAGAGGAATCACCAAGCCCTACTGTTTTGCAGTGGAAATGGCAGCTGGGCATCTTACATCAGAGGCAAGAAAACCATTTGCCACGTACACTACAGTGGGGAGCTCCCTTGCATGCCCTAAAGCTTTTTTTTTGTGTGTTTATCTAGGCTCCTGGAGTTCACCCTGGGGGGAACGGGAAGATCTACCTGATCTAGCTTCTGCAGACCACTCGGTGAACCCCGACAACAGATGTCCCTACAAGGCCACCTGCACAATCCTCTATATTTAACCAGAAAATAACATGGCAGTGAAGCACCTACTGCAACAGCAGATGGAAGAGCCACCACTGGGTACGGTGGGGATGTGACTCCCTGCCCTCCCAGCACGAGCCAGTGTCAGAACAACACCGTTACCCACAAGCAGGCTACATCCCATTGCATTTCAAGGCAAAACTGGCCTTCTCCCCCCCGAACAATGTTTTCAGAGGTGTTAAACTGCTAACTTAGATTACTGGTATCTTTGCACCTACAACAGCCAGCACCTCAGCATGTGAAGTTCACGGAAGGTGTGCACCTCCTAAATTCAGTCTCACCTCTTCCCCGCTTCTGCATCTTCTTGTGGTGCTTTTTACACCAGAAATGGACATTTCCGCGCAAGGGAAATGTTTCTCCACATTCTCCCTGTGTATTTTCCCTTAAATTTTGGCCTGTTGGGGAGGACCCATCTGCTCCCCCTCTCTCAATCTGTAAGCTGCTCAGCAGCTCTCAAATCATAACCAGGGTAGGATTTCCCCCCCAGGAAGCAAGCAAGTTCCATGCAAGAGGAGAAGAAATAACCCAGCAGGCAGTTCACATCTGTCAAAGCACCGCAGTTGCTGCTGACCTGGTGGACGTGCATCAACAGCAAGGCATCCCACCTCCCCCCTGCAAGAAAGCTACGTGCTTAAAGGTCAGCTATCTAGGAGTCAGAGTGTAGCATCTAAGTCGAGAAGACAGGCAAATTGGAGACTGGAAAACCAAGTTCAGAGTCATCTGTGAGAGGGCAAGTGCATTTCCCCACCCCAGGATATTACGCTGTAGACCTGGACAGCAGACAAAACCATCTTGATTTAAATAGGAGCTCGGTTGGACTCTTCAAACATAAGCTATTTCTTCAGCTCTTTTCTAAACAATGTTTCCCCCCTAAATCTACATAACTTGCCCATAGCATGTTCAGCTATAACTGCAGACTGCCTAGAAAAAAACCCATGTATTTTAAATTCTACCCACTGTGCAGTTATGAAACACATGCACCCATTTACTTGGTAGTTACTTGCTTTCTGTATATTACATCAAAACCATCAAAAAGCATCAGGGCATTAGCTATTGAGATCTTGCTTTTACATTGCTTTGATGAATCACATGAAGGTCAGGTCATGCAGTTCAATAACGACAAGTGTAAGGTCTTGCACCTGGGAAAACATAATCCAGGAGTGCAGCACAGGCTGAGATCTATCTGGCTGGAAGCAGCTCTGTGGAAGGAGACCTGAGGGTCCTGGTGGACAACAAGCTCAATACAAGTGAGAAGTGTGCTGTTGTGCAAAGAAAACCAACAGGATGCTGGGTTGCATCAACAAGGGCATCACTAGCAAAGAAAAATAAGTCATTTTCCCACTCTACCTAGTGCTTGTCAGGCCACACTTGGAACATTCAGTTTTGGTCCCTGCTATGCAAAAAAATGCAGACAAAGATGAAAAGAGTCCTGAGAAGGGCCACCAAGATGATCAAAGGACTAGGAAGCCTGCCATATGAGAGGCTGAGAGAACAGAATTTGTCCATCTTTGAGAAAAGAAGACTTAGGAAAGACCTTACCTTAAACGTGCCATTATTTAAAGGGTGGCTACAAAGAAGCTGGAAACTCCCTTTTGACAAGGAGTCGCATGGAAAAGAGGAGGGGTAACGGGTACAAGTTACTCCCGGGGAGATCCTGATCAGACACAAGAGGAAAACTTTTTCATCATGAGAGCAATAGCCAATGGAATAATCTCTCCAGGGAAATGGTGAGGTCCCAACACAGGTTCAGGTGGACAGGGTGCTAGGTCAGCTCATTTAGACTGTGGTTTTGCCAAGAAAGGTCGGACCAGGTGATCCTCAAAGTCCCTTCCAACCTGCTATTCTGTATCATTCAGGCTGCTGATCAGTCATCAGCTTGCACAAGCTTCTAAAAAAAGAGTGTGGAATTTCAGGTTTGACACTGCCTTTATTTTTTTCTTTTCTCTTACTGTGTCAGCAGGTAAGGATGCAGCTTTCCACAGGCTTGAAATAAAAAAGGTGAATGGATAACCCCATTATGAGAGGAGTGAAGAGTCTGATCCACATAATACCAGCTGGAAACTAACATCTACCTCAGTAATCTTTAAAGATTTGGTGGCATCAAAAAAAAAAAAAAGGACAAAAGAAAAATAAGAACCCAAAAGGCTGCCAGCAGGGAAACACAATCTAGGAAACCAACCACCAAAGGTGGGTTTTGTCATCATTAAAACATACTAATCAGCAAATCTGTCCTGGGTATGAAAAATGTAATATCCAGGGGTCTTCACTCTGGCTGATGAAGACTGCCAGCAGCAACCTGTATCTCTGTATACACACCCCTACTCAGGCTTATGCACGTACCCTCTGACAGCTTTCCTGATGGAGAATCACGCCCAGCCTTCAAATAATAGTAATTTCTGAAATATATCACTATTACAGCCCTGCCCACCAGATGAACCAATATCGAGATCCACCTAAGCTGTCTGAAATCTCTGAATTTTTAAAGCACTTTTCACTGTGATATGGTACATGAAATTAAAACACAAGAGCTGGGCTGCCAAGGGGTACCTGGTGATATATGCTTGTGCTTTCAGCTGTGAAGTGATGAGCTCTCCTGGGGCGGAAGAAAGGGGACCAGAGAAAAAATAGGCAATTTACATAAAAATTACTGTCAAAGGGAACCTTTTTTACTTTTTTAAAAATATCGAGTAGTGCCTAGTATATAGGAAAATTTTAGGGCTTTATTTGTCAGCAAAACTTAACCCTTCAGATAAAACAGAGCATAAGGAGCTTCATCCTTCCACTATTCTGATTTTTTTAAACATGTAATATAGGTCCACAAGAAAAACGACCAATTATGATCCCACTAGAAACTTAAGTTGTGGGAAAATGAACAGAGTATGTTCCTATAGCCTTAGCAAACACCTTTTTCCTGTCCTTGCAGGAGCCTTTGCAGAAAAGGGTGTTACAAGTTGAGTTATATGTAGAAGACCTTACAAGATCTGTAAGATTTGAAACAAAGGAACTTATCATTATTGTCATTTCAGAAGCTGTCAGCTGATCCAGCTGTGCTGTGGCACACATTCAAGAGCTACACAATGACTTTTCTTCCTAGCTGGAAATCCCTTAAGATATTCTTTTAGCAAATTTGGATTTCTTTTCACTAAGCATCCCAGGCCATTCCAGGGATCTGGAATTCAAGTATTTTAAGTACACAACAAGCTTTTGCTTGGTTTGTTCAGGGAAAGAGTAAATAAGGTTGGTTTGTCTTTATTCTGCACACTTACTAGTAAGAGCATAACCTCTAGTCTTTTTTTTAAAAAAGAAAATCCATTATGCACACCTTTTCCTGTGCTTGCAAAAACTTCCCTACAGGCCAGTCTAATCTGACTGATCTAAATCAGTCACCAGTTCAAATGCTACAGCACGATCTGACATCAGCAAAAGGAAATCAGCATTAGAATCTTTATATAACTAGTATCAAAAAGAATATTATTACTTAGAGATGTAAAAAAAGTACACCTTGAATTTACACCATGCCAATGCTGAAGAGGTTAAAGGAGGAATCAAAAAATCAGGCTTTGCTACAGACAGGGGTCTACTTACAATGATAAAACTATTACAAAAGTACTTCCCTTTCGGGCAGTAAAGAGGGCCTTTTGGGTAGAACCCAAGAAAAGCCCCTTACACAGCTTTGTTAAGATGCAAGAGCCTATCTGGAGGCATGATAAAGGGTTTGCCTCACTGGGACCCTGATTCCATCCAGTATTTCTTTACAAACAGGAAGAGCCTAGAAAAGCCCTGCTTTCTTGTTTACAAAGATGTTAGGCACTGCAGAGCTGGCACAGCACCCTGGTACTTGGCCCTGGCCAGGACTTTGCCAGATGATAGCTAGGTCATCTGCTCACTGAGGTCAATAAGAAAAGAATTTCATTTCCACGTCAGGAGATTTGGGTTGATAATGTCCACAAACCTGACCGGAACTGATGTTAGGTCAGCAAATCGTAACGGTTTTATCAATAGTAAATGTTCTAGGGAGAGAATGTCCACCTGCCACCAGACTGAGCTACACAGAGACTCTGAAAGAGCAGGAGGAAGAGAAATCAGCTTTGAGCTAGAAGGCAACCAACATCTAAGTTCAGCGTGCTTGTACAGACAATTCTTGCCCTGTGACAGTCGGGCACTAGCACATAAATTTTAAAAATATTATCTTCTGACTCCCATGCAAGACCACACACATCACAGCTAACTCAACATCCAGACCAAAATTACAGTGAGCCTAAATTATTTTTTTATTTAAAAGGCAAGCAGATTATACATACTGATTGAACACATAAACCCAGTCAACTTGTAAAGCAGAGCTAGGCACGGACAGGTACTTCCACAACAGTAAACTCTCTAGAAGACTCAGTTGAAGAGATTCTAAATATAACTCCTATTTCTGGGGGGAAGTGTACAAACAAATCCCAGAAAGGCATGCTACGTATCCGGCTGAGGACAATAGAAATGTTAGAACAACATACCATCCTTATTTGAAACGTCTGCTGCTTTACATGCGAGGTCAACTTCCATAGGCTCCACAGAAGTTCCCTCTTTCCCTTGTATCCCTAAAAGAAAAGTCAAAGAAGAAAAATCAATACCTACATTACCTGACTAACATATAATTCTCAGACTCTATATGCCTGTTTTTTTCTTTCTTCTGGCTTATGCTTACATGTATAGTCTTTGCTGCTGTATAGTGGCAGTCATTAGAGAAAAAGGTAGATGATACAGGGGGAGGAACATGGTTTGAAAATAATTGCTTGAATATTTGTAGTGATCTGCACGCTTTTTCTAACTGGGATTGTTAAAACCACATCATGGTGTGTGCTTCTACCTCCCTGCAATTCTTTTCTCATCATTTTTGAAGAATCCCTTCTGTCATAAAATGCAATATATGATGGGACCTAATTGCACTTATAAAGTTTCTCTGGCTAGCAGAATAAAAATAGATACAGTGAGAGTTCAAATATACAGGGTAGTTAGACCCAAACTAGAATTTGAATTTAGGAAAATGCATTTTATCGCTGTAACTCAACATTTTTATCTCATCTGCCTCAGGCTTATCTGAAAGCTTAGATTCAATCTCCTAACAATATTTGAAATGGGAGGAAAAAGAGTGGTTCTGCTATTTCATATACAGTTCTCCTAATATTCTGGCACTTAGAGTGCTGAGAAGCCAATTTTTAGTTAATTTTCATCATGCTACTTCTCTACTTTTGCGGTTGCTATAAAGCCTGTTGCGCACATCCTGTGGTTGAACTACAGGATGTCAAGCTATTGGTTGCTAAGCAATCCAGACATTCGGGTGGTTATTATGAGACAGCAAAGTGTAGCGAGGACCAAGACATCTCAGAAATGGTTTACTCAAAGCTGAAATCATTTACCTCTTCAGCAACAGAGATTAAACACTCGCTCTCCCACAAACACCTCCTTCCCCTTTCTGTGGAAGTCTGGAGTGTTGTTTTTTTTTAATGCACTGCAGTCCACTACAGTTATTTTGTCCATAAACACGTACCTACCACTGAAGTTTTCAGCCAGTTTTCTTTCTAATCATGTCTGCAAGCCAACACATTGTCATGGAAATTTTAATCTCCTCTGTGCTTGCTCTGATGGCAATGCTATTCTCACAGGCAGCTCCCAGTGCACAATCTATGGTGCTCCCAAACTGTGAAATGCTAAAATATTGGGTCCTTCACCCAGTACATACAGAAACCAACAAAACACAGCAACCAGGAAGCTCAATTTTAGTGAGTGTGGGGGAAAACACAATGGATGACTTTATAGTGATGGAGACATCAACCAACATTTTGATAGCTTTTTCTTCTACTGCAGAAATCTTTCAGTGCATTGTCATATCACCAGCTCCACCTCTTCCACACTGGCGTCAATCATCTCCCCATACAAACAAGCAAAATGCCTGTAAACATCTGTGATGGTGAACCCATGTGTCAATGAATACCCAAGACAGCCCCTTTGCAGGTTCATCAAATCCAGGGAATTCAGGACAGCGAATGTGGTTTCCTCCTGAGGTTTCTCATGCATCAACAGGAGCAAGCTTTCCCAGCACTTATCCATGGCTCTTTTTCACTCACACAAAGGATAAACCCAGGTCATCCCACTGCAGAAGTGAGTGCATACACCAGGAACTTGTCAAGTATGAGGCTGAGAAGGTATATTCAAAATCCCTGCCTGGTTTCCTCTAGTAAAATCAATATGAAAATCGGGTGACCATGAAAGCTGTAATTAATCAAGCAAGATACACTGGTATTTGGGTTGCACTACATTGCCATTACCCGGAGGAAGCAGCTCTATAAAAAGCAAAATTTTGGAACACCAACCATCCTGCCACAAGTGTCGCCAGCAGTGGACACAGCCTTTCCCACCAAGACGCTTGGATATCTGATGCAGAGATTTGGAACCCGACTGGCAGCTGGTACCTCTGAGTTTGACTTTGCCTCTTCTAAAACACTGTCTATTAACCAAATAAAGCATATATAAGGGATTGCACCTTGGCTCCCAGCTTCTCTAACCTACTTGCTCTGCTGTTGTTAGCTACCAAAGCCGCCTGTGTGAAGCTCCCAGGCCCTGTCCCAAGATCTCCCATGAACTAGTCGGTGCGCCTGGCTTGGCTGCTGCCAAAAGGTTTCTCGCTTTCCATTTCAGCAACTTCTCCTGCAGCTGACAGGTCTAAAGGAGTACTGGCACAGCACTAGGTGAAGACAGAGCCTAATTAAAGACAAGACATGGACATCTTGGGCGTATACATGCTCATGAGCATGTGTACATGTGTGCACATCTGCTAATTAGAGCTGCCACCACAGGGATGAAAGCAGAAGGTGTCGAGGGCTCTCAGTACCAAACCCCACAGGTTCACCTATCAGGGTGGGCAGCCCAAGAGCAGCAAATTTGCAAAATTACTTTTTAATAGGTTTAGGGCTGTAAACATTGTCGGAAGAGCACTAACGTGTGTTCTGCATTTTCACCTTCTTCCCAAGTCAGAATGGCTGATTGCCCATTGTTCTAGGAGGGGATTATGGCCGTATTGAGGTTCCTTTTTTTTAATAGTGTACATTGACTGCTGGATATTGCCAGCAAGAAAATGATAGCGGGAAACAACCCTCAGGGACAAACAAGGCAGAAGATATTTTAAACCTTAACAAAGCCAAGCACCACTGCAAACCTTGGGAGGAGGTTTGCACATTAAATTGTCCAATTTTGGGGAAGACTTTCAAACTTAGTTAATATAAATCTTCATTTCTTCCCTCGCTATTACTGTGGGTGGGGGACAGGAGCACTCACTATCCTGCTATGCGTGTGGAAAGGGTATTATCCAGAAAACTGCTACCCTACCGTGCAGTAAAACCAAGTGCCACACAGAAATGAGCCCATTTCACATAAACAGCAGAACCTCATCAATGCCAGAACCGCCTTGACAACCAATTTATTCCAGAGGCCTCCCTTCACTCCCTGGTTGTGATTGCTTCATGTTAGAGCACAAACAAGCAAGGTATTTTGGGTCTCCGAGCAGAAGCCAAGAGTTACCAAAGGGAGGGAGCCTGGGAGATACCACTTTCAATTTCAATTACCATTTCCAATTGCGTTCCTGACAGAGCTCGTTACCCAAACCCTTTGCAGGCTGATTACACAACCAGCCTTCCACTAAGTGACAACGGGCTCCTGGCACAAGCAAGGATGGCTCCCAGCCTTTTGAAATGCAGAAGACAAATAGATACCAGGAAGACAGAAAACTCTGTACTGTTATTTAATCTTTTTTTTTTTTTTCTCCTTTATAGTCACAATTTTTCCATAGTTCCATGTAAGTATATTGCCCTTCTCTACAGAAATGCAGTTCCAGATTCACATATGATTCACGAGATTAACATGAAGATGAGGTAGCTGTAAGGTACATTAGCATCAATTTTAAAAGTGCCCAAATACAGAGGTCAGACATCTATTCTCCACACCTCTGATAAATCCTAATAAGTAAAAAGTGTAACCTTCCTCCCCGTCCTCGCTTTGGATGAGGTTTATATCTATTTCAAATTATAAAAGCATGCAACTAGGCTTAGAAGCTGTAACACAGAGCAATCCATAAAACTCATTTTTACCTGATCATCAGCAAGGCTTTGCTGTGTACTGAAAAGTGCCTTTGTAGTCAGGAGAGAGGTGGGCTCCTCTCCCAGGCAATTCAAAGCAAAATCCCAACACGGTCTCCCTAGAATCGATGAATCATTCCTAGAAGGCACCTGAGCTGGGTTTCTGCTCGGAGCTGCCCACCTTAAGGGAGTTTATTTCTCTTTAATGACTCTTGAGGGAGCCTAGCAGACTGGCCTCTCTTGCCAGAGCCCAGCCTTGGCAGAGTTGTTGCACCAGGGATGGGAAAGAGATCACCAGCTAAGCCCTAAATCAGGAATATGGATTTCAGCTGTTAGTTCCTAGCTTGTTATAAGGTCCTAGACTAGTTTTAAGACAATGAGAAAAACAGATTTCATGCACACATGAGTTCTGTCAGTTCAAACAGGTAACACCAAGGTAACTTAAATCTTAAAAGTTCACAAGTTTAGAGGTTTTGCAACAGGAAATCCTGGCCCTAAGATAATACTGGATATTTGAGGAATAATACAACAGTCCAGATTACTTCTACTTTTACGGGCAAAACGGCAAGGTCATTACTCTTGCAACAAGTCTGTCCAGACTTTGGGTGATGTCACAGGAATTTCTGTAAAATACTACTCTGGCCACAGCCAATTTGCAAAATTCATTTGTCATAATATTTGTAGAGGAGTTGCTTCTACTCGTGTTATATACTTTGAAAAAAAATCACCTCTGTGATTATACAGGGTGAAACCTACACCACAGATATTCTGAATAATCCAGATTTTCTCGAGTCATATCCACTGAATAAAATTTATTATTTAGAGTTTAGTCGTAAATATGCTTCCCCTAATTGGAAGACTGTGAGAAACAGAGGCTCGTTAAAAATCAAAAATTTTCTGGTTAAAATTTGAAGGCACCATTTTTCATCTGCAGCAACAAAAAAAACCAAAACAAAACAAAACAGATAAAGCTCTTCCAACCCAGAGCTGCACTGTCTTATCTGTCAAAACCAGTTCAATTTTTCTTGCTCTGCAAATAGCCAGCGCTGTTTTTTCCATCTTCCCAGTCATTTCACTGTAACTCCTTGCTATTGGGACTGTCAAGCCTTCATGTACTTTGTTTACCACTGTATTTTAGTAGCATTATTAATGCTGATTCTCTTAGGAACAGAAGATGTCCATGATCCAAGGGCTCGGTTTGACTACCCACTTGACACCTCCACCTGGGATGACTGACCCCATTAACCAGACCAGATTCTGCCACCTAAAAGATTTATGCTCTCTTCTTGTACGGCTCTATATGCAAAACACTCAACCTGCTGCTCTTGGGGCTCTAAAAGAAGCGCAGCTATCGGGGTCTGTCTTTACTTTGTCATGTTCAAATCAGCGGGCAGTTTTCCCCCTTGCTATCATGACACATGGGCTGAGCACAACAGCACTGAGTCTGCAGGAATGGCACTGCTACAAAGGTGCCTCTCGCTATTCAATGTGGCTTCATTAACAAGCGTCTCCATCTGTTAAATCAGGAATATTCTACCTCAATCAAACCCCTCCCCGCTCCCAGTCCCTCCCCCAGCAATTACTCACCAGAGATGAAAAGAAAACTCAAGGATGCAGATTTCAAGGGAGGATGTGCTGGCTGGGACAGTAGCTTTGCCAGGCTTTTGAAGGCACCGAGCATCATCTCTTAAAGCCACGCGTGGGCTGTCGGGATTCACATTGCAGGTCGTTCATCATTAAATGCAGTGTTTACTCTCTCTTTAGGCATTTTGGCTTTGTCTCCCAGAGTAACCCAGTGCAAAGAAGCTCCCCATCCCTCCAATGCATGGTCTCAGCTCTCTGTGTTTGTGCATGCAGCTGTACCTAAAGACATCGCACTGCTTCCAGCCACTGCTATTTCCAGCTCAAGCTGAACCACAGTCTCTTTTTTTAACACGATTTAAAAGTGTCTAAGATCTGCTTATCCCTATCCCCTTCCAGCCCTTTATTAAACATACTGTTAGTAAATCTCATTATGCCTCCTTTTCCCTAAAGGTAGGAAGGGGAGTGCAGTGAGGATTGTCTGTCAGCAATATGGTCCATAAGACCCATACAAATTGGCTGTCTCTAAAATCACTAATGCCCATCAGGAGCTCTTTGTATCTTTTGTCTCTCTGTAACAACAGGATAAACCTGCACGCAGCAGGCTCTTGATGAAGGGCGTATCATTTTAAGGAAACCCCTTTCTGATTTTTTTTTTCATTCTTAAAAAGCTTTAGCTGCCTAAGAGGCCATGTTGCTGTTTTCCAGACACTCTTTCTGTGAAACCTCTCAGCAGAGAAGGAGCCTGCAGCAGGGAACGGCTGAAGCGCAGCACTCAGAAGGTTTCATCGCATTCCTCAATTGCTGGCTGTTAACACAACTAAAATGTTGCCTGACTGTATTCATACCAGTAGACCACCTGCACCAAACAGCTTCTAAAGCCCTCGTGCCTTATTTCCCTGCCTACAATCAAGGCAGATAGCACATGCAGTGGTACTACAAGAAGTGAGAGGCTTCTGAAAGACTGGAAATGGTATGGCTATTTACCCTTCTTTCCCATTCTATCATTTTCCCCTGGCACCTTCAACTGTTTATGAAACTCGTAAGTGAAGTAGTTCAGTTCCTGATCCTAAAAAGCTGTGTAGGTGTGAGGTATTCCAGCATCGGATAACACTTTTGTGTAATCCACTGGAAGCCTCTGGGTCTCCTAAGGCTCAGCTTTCAACAGGGGGAACAATGTTGGGCATTCAGAAATGGCCTTCTGATTTCACGGCCATAGGAACAAGCCTGCTGAATGAACGCCAGCTGCTGGAATGATATCTGCACCTCCACTCCCATCACAACGTTGTTTCCTCTGCACACTCACCACACTCATTACCACGTACCTCATCTGTCTCCACCTGTCCTCATACCACAAGTTTAACTCCTCTTTGCACCACTAATTCAGGGTGAGTATTCAGTCCTTAATTTTGAAGAAACAATCTGGCAGCCCAACGGCTTTAATAGGCCTTGCTTTACCCTCCACCATGAAAAATTTAATAGCTCATGCTGCCACTGGATTTTCCATCAGCACATCCTACACCCCTATTACATCTAAATTTGCATTCGCTGTATTTTCTGAGCATCTCCAATGATCTCGAGGTAACTGCAGCAAAGCAATAGACTATAAAAGCAAATAGGTCCTGGATCTCCTAAGTATTCCAGACTTCTCAGAATGCCACACTATTTATTTTAGAAAATGGAACGGAACTTTCCATTCCCCTCCAAAGGAGCTGCTCCAAACAGAAGACAGCATGCCAGTCCTCAGCTCTGAGTAGCTGCATGAGAACTAGGTGGGTGCTGGGAGCAAACAGAAACAATACTTATTAATGAAATTATAAGGAAAGGGTGAGGAAGGAGAGGGTGAGAATTTGAGAGGACACAAATAGCAAATTACCCAAGAACTGGAAGTTAGAAAAGTTCCTTTCAGACAAGCACCCTCATCTTTTACAAAGTCCCCAGCCCCTGGGTACCGGACAACGAGGTGAAACACACACCATCTGCACGTGACAAAAGGAGGCTTTGCTTGAGTTCCTGATAGTGTACAGGCAGGGCTGCTCACCCTTATGGATGCAATCATTTATTTTTAGGGTCACTGCTTCTGAAAGAGATTACTGCTGAGTCAAAGGAGTCCTGGAAAATACTCTGTTCAAGGAGACTGTCTGGTATATGAAGACTGAGCTTCAAAGTAGCAGGGAACAGCAGCAGAAAGGTAAATAAGGAAGGTATGCACCTACCTGGAAGGCAGGAACAATATACAGTGTGGGTGAATAACTTTTCCCTGTTATTTATACAGAGACCCCAACCTAAAATTTGCAGCTTAAAATACACTTGATGATTCACAAAAAGGAGAGGAACATTAAGTTCAACAAAGTTCTGCTAATTGATGTAAACTTACAAGTACAGTGTCATTTTCAGAGATACAACAGCAAGCACGAAGAATAAAAAAATTATAAAAAGCCCCCAGACACCAAAAAACCCAAACCTCAATAAAAACTTGCATAACCAGAGTAGAGGATACAACAGACCCGGTTGAAATGTCTTGCTCTTTTCAGAAAGAGTACTTGAATTTCTAAAGGCTCATCACCTCCTGACCGAGCAGTGCGTTTTAATTCTCAGAAATCTGTTACCTTCCTAAAACCAAGCTAAACATAATATGAAACTCATTTGCTTGAAAAGAAAGGTAATTGGCAGTACTCAATAACAAAGACTTTATAGATAATACCTATCATATCTTTTCCCCTTACCAAGACGTGTTCAATAATGATCATTTTTCAAAATCAATTAAAGAAATGTACCTTCTTTTTTTTTTTTAACTGAGCTCTGCTCTGCCTCCTTTAAAACCAAAATTTTACAGTCAGCTTTAACTACACGGTGATAAACACAGATCTGCTATAAATGACTGATTTTGCTACTGAGCTCCTCGCCTGTTCCACTTCTCAGGGCTATTGTTTTGACCTCGGTAGTGACTCATGAAAATATAACATATTTAAATAAAACACACACAGAGGCACACTGGGGTTTCAAGGGAAGGAAGCAACAATCGGTTTGCCTCTGCAAAGAAGAGAACAGCTGAGTGATAGATGGTGGTAGTGGATGGGTTACCCAAGGCGATGCTCTCCATTCCTCTTGGGAAGCACCATGTACCCTGTGGAGAGAAGCTATCACTGAAATCTGGAGATTCATGCAGCTTTCACTGTCAGAGGATGTCATTAATGCTGATTGCTGCCCCCATTTCTCTGGTAAAAGCCTGGCATCCTCCACTACAGCAATGGGCGAGCCAACACCAGCCAGCCTCAAAGGAATAGGAGGGAGAGCAAACATATTGCTATATTGTCTCCTAAGCGTGGATGCCATTTTTAATATCTACTGATAACTGGATGAACATAAGAGCAAAATTTTATAGCAGTGACATGGAGTGAGGCGTTTCCCCAGAAAAATAAGAGAACTACATCAGAGCAAGGGATGGTCTAACCTCCATCTGCCCTATGCCAGCAGGCAACCACCACATCCTCCTCTGAACAAAGCACATAGAAATGAGCCATGAGAGGACCACAGTCCCCAAATCACAGCACCGCCAGAGGGAATCACAACAGAGACAAACCTAAAAGGGCAACCCAGCTACTACCGCAGGCATTTCAGCTCCCTGCTGGCAATCACACCCTCTACACATTTCAGTGGCATGTCTTAAAAGTCAGCTTTTGCCACTGAGATTTTGGGGAGCAAGGGAGGTGCGGAGCCAGATGGCAATAGTGCAGCTGGTGTTTAATATCTGAAATACCCACCTGTCCTCCTGTGAAGCCAGGTGCATTTCCCAAACACTGAAAAGCACAACAGAAAAGATGTCTCCTGTGGGCTGCTTTTAGAAAAAATTTATCCACAAGCCTGGGTGTTATCATCTGCACCTTAAGAGCATATCTCCACAAGATGATTGGCTTGGCCAGTCTTTCCTGACAAGACTGAAGACTGGATTTAGATTACCAGATCAGTGAGGTTTATTTGCTATAATTTTTTGGAGAAAATTTTAGAATCATAGAATCATAAAATGGTTAGAGTTGGAAGGGAACTTAAAGAGCATCATGTTCCAACCCCCCTGCCATGGCAGGGCTTGGGCCAAACCTAAAATTTGCAGTGTGGAGTAGAAAAATATTGCCCAAAACAGAGCTTCCAGAAAAGCAATTTTGCAGGCCAAGAAAAACCCAGTGTCAGTACTGGCAGTCATATGCTTGCTTCTCTTCCTTGCGGAGAGCCATTATGCAGTGTTTTCTAAAATTGTAAATGTTCTTTCTAGCTCACAATGGGAAACAACACTAACATGCATCACTGGGTGTGAGATAAAACGTGCGGTGCTATTGTTGCCTTTGATTTGTCTTCCTTTTATATCAGCTCTCAGTAAGAATTACACAAAGACAGAGCTAAGATTTTTTCCTCTCAACTTTTTCACATTTCATCCTTTGTTTGGTTCATAAATTCTCGGGTCTAACTAGGATGTTACATCAGAGACAGAAATTTACATTTAGATAACAAAACGCAAAGAATACTAATCACTATANCTGATGTTGACACTCACGTCTAGTGATTTACCAGATTCACAGCTCAGTCTAGGTGGAGGGGGGGAAAGTACTAGGGCCTTTTTCGACTCCCAAGCAGGTTTACTCCTAACACCACTTCCCCTTATATGAGCTTGTACCCACTGCTTGAAGAGGTCTATTCTGCTGTTACCAGTCACTCTGGCAACCTTATAAGCAGGAGAAGGGGTCAGAAATTTAATCTAGATCTCACATATACCAGAGACTTATAGAATCATAGAATGATTAGAGTTGGAAGAGTTAAAGATCATCATATAAACCAGGTAACACAAGGTCTATAGAAAAGTCTTTAAACAAAAAAGAGGGGGGGGCAGGGACACTTTCAATTTGTCTCACTATGTTTCTACGTTTTTGTCTCACTATGTTTCTTATCAGAGAATGTTTTCAGAAAGACCAGGATTTTAAACTTTAGTGCTGGAGACCGTATCTCTTCTCTCTATCAAACACTCTTTTAACACAGAGGTTGCTCTAGATGCCAGCAGACATAGGTCAGTATTTTCAAAAACAGGTGACTAACATTAGGAGCAACTTAAAACCAAGTTTAGATCCTGATTTTCAAAAGCTCCAAGTGCCCAGCAGCTCCAGCTGGCTTCAAATGGTTTCCCTTCATAAGGTGCCTGGGATGTGCTCAGCATTTTACAAAATCAGACCACCTATTTGGGATCCTAGACACAGACTAAAAATTCAATGCCAATTCTCCCAGCTGTAGGGATGACACCATCTCTCTAACCCATGCTTAGAAAGCTCAGGGACGTTATAGCTAACAACATGGCTTTTGCCTTCTTTTTCCCACAACCGAATTCACAGAACTGCTAAAAACCCCTGTATCTATCATGGAAACTAGCAGACTCTTGAGTCTAACAAGATAGCTGTAATTTTCCTTGAAGCTATTGAGCATATCTATAATATCTCCCCAAATCCTCATAATAATTCATGGCTGAGAAGGACTCCTTACAATGAGATGTCCTGAAGGTCAGTCAGAATACAGCGGCCGGTGCTGTGGGATACTCAGAAATGCCACTTGCTGTATAAAAGCACCAGAACCCAGGCTGGAAGGCTACAGTACTTTGCCCCTCTCTAATGCCATCTCCCTGCTATGTGGGAGGGTGCCAGAAAACTTTAAGACTTATATTTGGGATCTTATCACCAAAGTCAAGACCTCTACCAATTAAGGCAGAAGAGAATAATTGTATTAGCAGTTGACAGCAGCAGACATTTTTTCTGCTAAAGGAGGATGACATGCACACATTAAAAGCGTTTCCTCAAGCTAAACTCCTTCAGATTGCTGGATCTGGATGACGTTTTATGATTTATTCATAATGAAGAGCTTCTCAGCTCATGAACTTGCAGATGCCCAAAGCCTTTTTTGTAATATGGTTTTCAACTATTCCAGGCTTAAAAAAAAAAAAAAGAAAAGAAAAAAGAAACTGATATAGTTGTTCCACCCTTGGGTCAGCCAGCAGTAACATCTCTCCTCTTTCCCCTTGAGCACCCACAGCTGGAGGACTACACAGAGCTTTTACCAGCACATAGTACAAGAGCCAGAAAGAGAGGCTACAGGTATGTGCCATGGTCCAGGTCTGCAAGAATTTGTATGCCACTGCAAGGATTTCCACTGCCCACCGTCTCCACAAATGCCTCAGCATCTGTTATTTTCATGGGAACCACTGAAGCTTTCAAAAGAATCCAAAGATTGCTAATCCCCTGGTGCAAGTGACTTCAGCCTGGACAAACATTTTCCCAGAGCCACAGATAAAACTGAAGGATTCAGCCATAAAGGATTAGGAGTGGTGTCATCTAGAATTAAGTCACTGGCCTTGAACCATGTCTATGTTCAGATCTGTCAACAGCAAAATTCACAGTCTTAAAAGCAAGGTTTACTGAGTTTCTTTAAATATACATGTATCTTGATTTCCTGAGTACGTTTAAGGGTCTAGACAATTCACGTTACATTGTTTATAGTTTCCATTTTTTTACTACACTTCAGTGCACTAAAAAGCATCAATCTGACAGAACGAAGAGACTAAAACAACTTCTATCCACAACTGTGCACAGGATGTTTCCTATGTATGTAAGGAAAGAAAGGAAATAAAATAAGCACCTTGCATGGCTCCTTTCACACAGAATTTATTTTAAATACTACAGACGCTAAGAGGGAAGGGCCCGTCACATACAAAATACACAGTCTTTGCCTAGAGAGTTTATAGTTCAGAGCAAATATAGATACATATCTTGCTATAAATATCTTAGCTACATTGTTATGCATAGAATGGTTAGAGTTGGAAGGGATCTTAAAAATCATGAACTTCTAACCCCCCTGCCATGGGCAGGGACACCACTCACTAGAGCAGGTTGCTCAAAGCCCCATCCAACCTGGTCTTGAACACTCCCAGGAACAGAGTTTCCACAACTTCTCTCGGTAACCTGTACCAGGGTTTCACCACCCTCAAGCAAGGAATTTCTTTCTAGTATTTAGTCTAAACCTCCCCTCTTTCAGTTTAAAACCATTACCTTGTCCTATCACTACACTTCCTAACAAAGAGTCCCTCTCCAGCTCTTGTAGGCTCTCTTCAGATACTGGAAGGCTGCCAGAAGGTCTCCCCGGAGCCTTCTCTTCTCCAGGCTGAACAAGTCAAATTTTCTCAGCCTGTCCTCATAGGAGAGAAGATCCAGCCTTCTGATCATCTCAATGACCCATTCTAACAGGTCCATGTCCTTCCTGTGCTGAGGAATACTAACCAGCTTTCTCAGGCCCCTCTACCCTCCAGTATTTTTTTCCCATGGTACCCTGCCAATCAGTTTCCTCAAGAGTCTAAAGTCTGCTCTCCTGAAGTCCAGGGTGCTGCACACCATCCTTGCTGCCTTAGGAATCTTGAGTTCTACCATTTTGTGATCGCTGCAGCCAAGGCTACCCTTGAGTTTGACATTCCCCATCAGTCCCTCCTGATGGTAAGGATGAGGTCCAGCACAGCTCCTTTCCTTGTTGGGTCCTCTATCATTTGAAGAAGAAAGCTGTCATTGACACATTCCAATAACTCCCTGTATTTCTTGTGTTGTCCCTCCAACAGATATCAGGGTGGTTGAAGTCCTCCATGAGGACCATGGTCTGTGAACACAATGCTGCTCCTATCTGTCTATAAAGGGTTTCATCCTCCCTGTCACCCTGGTCAGGTGGTCTGTAGCAGACCCCTACTGTAATGTCACTTGCCCCTGTGCTCCCTATAATCCTGACCCATAAGCTCCCTGTGGGGTCTTCAGCCATCTCCAGGTGGAGCTCCATGCACTCCAGCTGGTCATTGACATAGACAGCAACACCTCCTCCTTGTCTCCTCAGCCTGTCCTTCCTGAAGAGTCTGTACCCCTCCATTCCAACAATCCAGTCATAGTGATCCCTACATGAGATGTGCTTTAAGTTTAAAGTCTGTGGCCTTTGTTATCAGCTGTAGAGATTATTTAAGGTGGTGGGGGAGAAATAAACCTTGTGCCTTAGTGGGTTGTTTCAGTTCACACCGAACACCTGTAACGATGCTGAGCCCTGACTGAAAAATCTTCATGAGGTTCTTCAGCAGAGTACCACTGAGCCTCAGCCTGATAAATCCTGCTGAAATCTGGGAGTACAGCACAAAGCTAACTTGGACTTAAGCACCGTGCAGCACAAGTTCACAAGGAACTGACACAGCAGAGGCTAGTCTGCACTTACATGATAGCCACAGGTTTTAGGTTTCATCAAGGAATACCATCCTGCAAAAACACAACAGCTGAATAACACGGGAAAGGAGGAGGAGAGGGAAACTCTCCATGTCATGCCATGTCGTGTGGCACCTCACAGAGGTTTTGGCTGCTATGCCATCAAAGCTTGGGAAAGCGCCTGATTCAGGCTGGAGGCTGGCCAGGCAGTCAGCAGCAGCCCCAACACCCTACCAAAGCCACCACAGCTACTGTATCCCACAGGCAGCGGGTGGTCCTACTGCACAGGGAGCTGACTAGAAAGGCACATGTGGAGCTGATCAAAATATTTCTAACACAACTTTTTCCTGAATCAAATTACTTTTTTTTTTTTTCCTTCCCTTTAAAAGAACAGATATTTTTATGGGAAGTGTCATGTTTTCAGGGACTCACACAAACGCAGCCCAAGAAGCCCAAGATTTCCAGAGAAATGTTGCTGGCTCTTGCCAAAACTATGAACTGAAACTATCAGATGTCTGGGGTTTTTTCTTTTTTCTTTTTTTTTTTTAAGTTAAAAAGAAATACCTCCAAAATGTAAAAGGAAATGAGGTTTTTTTTGATTTTTTAGAAAACTGTCATGGAGGGAGGAACAAGAGGGAAGTGCTTCTGACCAGCTAGCAGGAAGCACTGAAGAGAGTGTACATTGGGCATCTATGCAACAAGTATTTCTAGCAGGGCTAAGAGAGCTAACAGTTCAGGCAGCAGGAGCAGGAGGAAGCCTGCTGATCACAGGTCAGATGTGTACAAGAGAGCAGTATAACTGTGTTGGAACTCCATGAAATGCATGCTCCCAGTAGGCTGATAAGCATGCAAAGCCACGGAATTCAGGCTGGGCACTCCTTGGGAAGAGACAACCGTGTATGGCACCTCACAGGTCACCAGGTCAAGTTTAGGAACTGTGTTGCATGGTTATATGGCAGTAATGATTAATGATGATAGTAACAAAACTAATGGTTAAAAAGATCCTGCTTATCCATCTGCATGTTCTGTGCCAGCAAAATTCTCCACTTAAGTTTCATTTCCTTAACACAGTGGTAATTCATTAACACAAGAGATTAACTAACAGTGTACTGATTATGGTACAATAGAAAGTATAATGAAAATAGATCCAACTTAAAGGTCTCTAAATTCAGTTTACCAACTCTGCACTTTTATGGCACATTTGCTATAGCAAGCTTAAGGGTTCAAATTAATTTTATTTCTGCCTCTCCTCAGGTTTACTAACTCTGAATTAATGCAGCTCCTTCTGCTGCCCAAACACAAAAGAACTCTGCAAATAGCTGAAAGAAGTGGTAAGACCTCCAGGTGACATAGATCACATACTGTACACAGAATTACTGTCCCCAGAGTAGCAACATTTTGTGACATTCATCATTAAAGTTCAGTCCTTGGAGTGCTACCATTGTGGCCACGCGTAGCTGGCTCTCCACTGATAGAATGGAGCTTATAACCAAAGGCCATCCCTCCCAAGGGTAGCACAAAAGTGATTTGATTATCAGGCCTTGGAAAAGGTGGTTTTCTATCCTTAGCTGGTTTTATTTCAAACAGTGTTTAAAGGGGCTGCTAGTGGGCAGTTTAAGTGCCTGGCGCTTTATAGCAAAAAAACCTGTGAAGTTTCCAGAAACTAGAAACCTGAGAAATCTGGAAAAAGAGTTTCCTTCTTGCCAAAAGAAAATTCCTGGTGATATATAGGGCTGGATGAAAGACGAAGGATTTTGTAGAAACACAGAACTTACACAAACCGTGTTGACAGCTTTGGGGGCTGCTGGGGGGCAGCCTCTCTGGTGTTTGTGGCCACCTTGGCTGAGACCAGCCACCTGCCCCTTCCTACATCTTCCCTATGGACCTACCATCCTAGCTCTGATTTACTCCCTGCGTGGGGGGATACAGCATCAGCAGCAGGGCTGCTCAGTGAGTTACTGGGGGAGCCCCTGCTGCTCTGGGCAATGACTCCTCAGCAACTCCCTGTGGCGAGAGGACAAGGGTTCAATAAGTGCCAGGTTCTGCATTTCAGTCCCAACAGCCTCAGGCAATGCTACAGGTTTGGGGAAGAGTGGCTGGAAAACTGCCCAGCAGAAAAGGACCTGTGGACAGCCAGCTTAATATAGCCAGTCATGTGCCCAGGTGGCCAAGAAGTCCAACAGCATCCTGGCTTGTATCCGGAATAGCGTGGCCAGCAAGAGTAGGGAAGTGATGGTGCCTCTGTACTCGGCACTGGTGAGGCCTCACTTCGAGTGCTGTGTTTAGTTCTGGGCCCCTCACTACAAGAAGGACATTGAAGTGCTGGAGCATGTCCAGAGAAGAGGTACCAAGCTGGTGAAGGGTTTATAAACAAGCCATAAGAGGAGAGGGTGAAGGAACTGAGCACGTTTAGTTTGGAGGAGGCTGAGGGGAGACATCATGACCCTCTACAACTACGCAAAAGGAGGTTGTAGAGAGGTGGGTGCTGGCCTCTTCTCCCAAGTGAATAATAACAGAACCAAAGGAAATGGTCTGAAGTTGCAGCAGGGGAGGTTTAGACTGGATGTCAGGAAGAATTATTTTACTGTAAGAGCAGTCAAGCACAGGAACGGCCTACCCAGGGAGGTGGTGGAGTCACCATCCCTGGAGGTATTTAAGAAATGTGTAGATGTGGCACTTTGGGGCATGCTCTAGTGGCCGAGATTGTAGGGTGTGGGTCGTGTTTTTGTGCCTGGTTGGACTCAGTGATCTCAAGAGGTCCTTTCCAACCGTGACAATTCTGTGAGGGAGACAGGAGTTGTGAAGGATACCTGGCAATTTATACCTACTGCAATTGGTCTCAAAGGGTTAGAGCTCACCCTTTCATTTCCAAAGCCTGCAGAGGGCTTAACTACTTCAAGCTGCCATCAGATGGAACAGGGATACAGCAAAGCACGGGGCAGCTTCAAGGGGTGCCATTTTATTCTGCATGTGCGTCCTTTGGGTCCCGGGCTTTTGCCCAGAGACTCTTCCACCTCCCAGTCAATTAAGAGAAGGTGCAAAATACCAGAGAAATGGCATTTCCTAGCAATTGTGATAACCAAAGCATATAACCAGCTACTTTAAAAACAGACTTTGAAATGCCACGGGCTTGCTTCGTTCTGAGCATATTCCCAGGGAGAATGTCAGGTCACATAACTCATTTGTTATCTTTACACAGAGGAGCTCCGCTAAGCGCCAGCCATCATAAAAATACTAACATTTCTTTTTGTGTAAAACAAATATAAAAGAAAAATGCAGCATCTCTCCTAAAAAAAAAGCCAGTTAGCACTTCAAAGATTACCACGTGGTCTGTAAATAGCAATGTCAATACACCGGGGAACCGCACTCCTCTTTGTTTAATGACAGCCTGAGTTACTCAAATAGAGGTAGCAATGTTACAGGCCTTTGCTGTGACACAAACCTACATTGTGCACTCATTTAGATACACTCTTCCCATTTTATTTCCCTTGATGGCTTAAAAAATACCAAGAACTGTAACAGCATAAGCACAGCACTTCAGTCTTATATAAAGCACTGCTGTCCTCTGGGTGGTGCATGCCCATCGACACCTGCTTTATATATACTTTATATATATATATATATATATACACAGACATATATATATGTATATGAAGGAGTGTGTCAGGGAGAAAACTGCAGTAATTGAGGTTAAAACCTCCACGTTGGTGAAGAAACCCCCTCCCACATTTGTCTGTCATCCATGGACTGGTTTCATGTATTTACTGCTAGTCATTTTAATTATATCTAAATATTTATCTCGAGTGGCTAAATTAATAGGTATTTAGTTCTAGTGATACAAACACCTGATGGCTGGGTGCTCTCATTTGCCTGTAAATGCAAAACACAAGACACTGAATTCAATTACATGGCAAATGTCCACAGGTACCTCTGAGGTACCCGACATCCCACACAAAATCTGTGCTTCACATGCTTAAACAGCTCTCTCTCATGCTTTATTGGGAAGGAGGGAAGAAGGAAAGGATTTGTATTTTGGGTTTAAAAAAAATTTCTCATTTGTAGTCATACAGCTAAAACTCAGAGATTAATAATACAAGTGCGTAAGTGACAATGCAGAAACAAATATTGTTCAATGTCAAACACAAAGCAAGATGCAAATTTATTTTTCCGTTAATTAACCAAGCTTTCATCTCAACCACTCTGATGTGTAACTAAAGCTCACAAGCTAGTTTCAAATAAGCGTGGGAATTAAGCAAACAAAAAAAACCCAACACTCTAAACCAAAATACCCCAACTCAAAGTCTCCTAGCACTGGTTAGCTAATTATGTTTGCCATTTTTCATTTTGGATGACCCAAACAGATTAAAACAGATTAAAAGCAACAGTACTCTGGCCCAAGGGCAACAGCCCTCCTCTGAATACCACCAGCTACCAGATACTGCTGAACACTGCCAAGAACTGAGAAGCATCCCTGAATATTCTGAGGGATAAGAATGGGAAAGGAAAGATGGGCAGAAGGATGGATGGGAGGACAGACACAAGGAAAGGGAGAGAAGAACAGAGAAACTACTGGTTCCCAACACTAAATAACATGACATTCCCCTACAGTTATACCTAGCCTCTAAGGATTTGCTTTCCAAGCTCTTTATTGAAATTGTTCAGGTCCTTAACTGATCTCCTGGGGGGCAAATCAGGGGCGGGGGGGAGGAGGGGCTGAAAAGCCTTAAGCTAATTAAGCATGGCTGAGACAGGTTTGATGAGATGGGAAAAACACAAGGCTTTTGAAAGGGTGAAAAATCTCTGACCATCTAGTAGTGGCACTGCAGAGAGAAAAAAGGAGGACAAAGGGGCAGCTTTCAGCAGCAAGGAGGTACAGGACTCCTTTAATTACTGGGTCACAGAGACCATTACTGCTCCCAATGCCTGTGAAAGCTGCAAAACGAGCTTAGGAGGCTCAGCAAAAACAAGAGCTCTTAGCAAGAAAAGCACCTGTAAGAAAGCGAAGTGGAGCAGATTTCCCCAAGATACATGTGCTAATTGGAAATGATAGGTAATAGATGGGGGTGGTGAGGCCCCTGGATCAGAATGAGACTTTTCCCAGCAACCTCTCTCCTCGGCTTGCTGTTCTCAAGGCCCTGCAGATGGTGCTCTCTTTAAATTAATAGCACCCCACTAGCCAGAAAGAAGCTTCTGTTGTACTTGGCAATACAGGTGAACAGCCCGCATTTAGGTTTCCAAAATGAATGTCCCAGGTGCTCCATCAATATGGCAAGCAGCTGATGTTCTCCAGCCTCTTCAGGCCTGGTTAAGGCTCATCTGTGTTTTCCCATCTCTACGACCAGCTGGAGAAAATCACAGTGTTCAGGGGGCAAACTTCACACACCGGAGCAAAATCTGAGCTATCTTTGCTCTAAATGACTTTGTCAGCCAGGAGCTGCAAATGTGCCAGGGCAATCCAAAGGAGGAGCCCCCCTTGCCTTCTGCTCTCAGATGGGCTGAATACAGCTACGGCTGACAACAGGTGCAGGCTAGCAAAGAGCAAGCTGGTTTCCACACCAGAAGCTGTGACCAAACCCCTGCCAAAAAAGCCACGCAATGCTATCTCTCGCCTTAGGATGTGAATCCATGCAGCTGATTTCCTCTTCCTTCCTTCCCACACACAGACTCTTCTCCAATTATTTCAGCTGTGTGCTGCCATCCAGTCAGACTTGCAAGCTGCGCAAGAGCAGGCTATTATCCACCCTTGGATGGGAGACCTCATGAAAAGAAGGAAGCGACACCAACAATCCAACACATTGCACTGGGCTGATGTCTCTAGGAACAAATATAAAACCCAGGCCTTGACTACCTGTAGCTGTTAAATATCCCATAGAGATATGCACAAATGGCCAAATCTCAATGTGAACGTCTCTGCACTAGGCTCCCCTTAAAGGTTCACTTGGAAAGAGTTCCCCTGTCTTACACTATCACATTTTTAATTCAGTACCGTTAAACATTGGCTGCATGTAATGCCAGAGGGAACAGTTTCACAAGCAGATTCTGTGATCTCTGTATATATCAGTTTCTAAGATAACCCGGGTTCCTCTAGATAGGTTCCAGATACATATGTATTTCTTATCATCTGCTTTTCACGCTCACACACTTCAAGATCCAACCGGGTCTGTGAGCAGAACTGCATGGAGAAAATCTATTCCCCGCCACGTCCTATGCAATGCTAGAAGCAGTCAATATTAGAAATATTGTTTAAGGACTTTTTTATTTTCTTTCAAGCAAACTTGTCCATGTTGCAGGGATGGGAGGTTCAAAATGAAGCTAAAAAAGCATCTGAATTTTTAGACACTTACCTGGAAAGCAGCTCTGCTCCAGCTGGTCCCCGATGGGGGGCTGCAGTACCACCATGTGGTTACTGATTCACCCAGCATGGACCATGCAGTTACAGACGGGTTAGAGTTAGGGTTTATGCAGGTTAAACAGATTTATGATGAGACAGGCATTTAAAAAATTACAGTAGTAGGAAGTGACCGGAATAGCTGTACTTACTACACACCGGACAGTAACTACTTTGGCAGGCAGAGAGGTAAGATAAACAAAACCACGGAGGATGCCAATTTTGCTGCTCCAAGAGCAGTGTGGGAGGCTGTTAGCTACACTCCTGTAAGAGGAACTGTAAAACATCCACTGTCCCGAGGAGAAGGCCTCAGAAAAAGGGAGCATAACTCTGCTCCCTTTTGGACATCCAGCTTTGCAGACCAATGCAACCACCAGAGAGGAGCTCCTGATATCCAAAGGAAGGAAGGACTGGTGTGCTGGTAGGGACCACATCAAGGCACTGTGATAATGTAAGGTGATATAGAAAGAGCCAGGGCCAGTGACTGAACTGAGACCTGACGGTAGCAGCCACGAGTGTCCAGAATCCAAGTGAGGGAGAGAGAACGTGCCAGTGCTTACCATTGCCCTCCTGCTGATGAGAGCATGTTGGAAATAAATCCCAGTTCGAGTCCCTCTCCACGCTGGAATGGGTCAAATCCTCACATCCTAGAAATCCCTGCAAGGCAGTTTTAAGGGAAAGCCCCTTCCATTCTTCCCACTCATGCTGGGCTACCACCAACAAAAATGTAGGACTTGTGGAGTCCTTTCAACACTCAGGAACAAACAACACAAAAGGCAGTGTAGCTGCTGCACACTTGAAAGAGCAAGTCCTGCTCAATTCTCCATCCTCTCCAGACCATCTGGGTCCTAAGCTGACAGAGGCACCATGCTTGGTTATCAGCACCCCAGAGAGGGGGAGATGTAAGCCACAGTACTGCTGACTACCTCCTTGTTTAGTCTGCGAGCTTTTCTGCTGATCTTCCCTGTTGCCTGGACAGCTGGAAGAATCAGCCAATTTAATTTCCTTGAATCAAGCTGCTGGAGTTCGGTACTGATTTTTCAGCACAGTGACATCTTATTTTGAAGCACCTGAGGTATCTCCATTTGCGCTCATTTGATGCTTTTGTGCTACATTTCAGGCTGACAGATCATACAAACACATCCAGTGAATGCATTTTAGCTGATGAAACACCCTTGTAGCCACGATAGCATTTGGCCATAAATTGGGAATCTCAATTTTTTCCAGCCACTGAGACAGTGAATTTGCCACCCCGACCTGCTAACTACATCCCATTGTTAGCTGTAACCAGGGGGGCAACAGAGAAAAGATTATTGACTTTTTCTTCTTAGAATCCAGAACACAGTTTAACTGATTTTCTATCCAGGTAAGAATGGTATATCCTGTAAGTGACTGCTTATTTCCTCCACAGAGAAAATGCTGAACGTGTAAACATGCTGTCTTTCACGAGCTGTCAAGTAATGTAGGTATTGAGTGGGTTTTGACAGGATGCTGTAAATGGAATAAAGGCGTTTTTGGCCTCTGCTGTAGCTATGATTACTGGCAGAGCTATGCCCTTCACACCAGTGATTGGGGACCAAACAAACAAACAAACAAACAAGGCTGCACATCCGCAAAGGGGAATAATGACACAGAAGGCTTACATGTCCCAACATTTCAGGGTAAAGACCCTGCACCAGTGAAACAATAACAAAGGGTGTTTTGTGGTTGAAATTTGCCAGCTGCAGAAAGCTATGGATTTTAAAAATCAGGACCAAAGTCACAAGGAGATTCTGAACCTGATCGAAAATTCCTTAATAAACATTTGAGCAAAGAACAGTGTTGATCAGCTATAGAACAATTACACTATAAGTATCCCAGCAAGTATATGCAATTCTGTACCCTTCCTATTTCTCTTGGATCTCTCAATCAAAACCAGGTGATTTTGCAGTTGCCTATAGATTGTCTATAGATGCAACTCAAAGTGCATCATCCAGAGCACCTGCTTTGTTGGACTATGAACACAGGAGAGCTCCAGGAAAGCTCATGCAAGACCCCAAAAAGGAGATGTGGAACCTTTTGCTAAATAACAGAAGTCCCCAAGAACCACACTCCCGCAACAATATGCTGAGATACCTCAAGATTAAGATACAGGTGCAGTCACAGAGATGTAGGAGGCGATCTGAAATGCTAGGTTCCTCCCTGGCAGATAATTCATGGTGACTAGAGACAGGGTTAGCTTGGGCTGTTGGGCTAACAGGTATACTGGTGGTGACCTCACATGCTCACCTGGAGGTGAAATGTGATGAAAGCCATCCAAGCAGAGAAAAACTGTTCCAGATGGCAAGATCTGCTCAAGAGAGCACTCACCTGTCAACTGCATTAGGAAAAGTTGAGGTGACAGAAAACTTGCTGCCAAAAAATTATGAGTAACAGGCAAAAAAAAAGGAAGAGGAGATCCTCTTGATGAGGAAAGGGTATGAGGAAAGGGTAATGCTTCAAAGATCTGTATGAGCTCGGGTAGGAATATTCCTGCTCAGGGTTCTGCAGTAGTGAGAAGCAGATTTATTCTCAGTCAGGGCCATACCCTATCAAGGCAACCTCCACTTTACTAGTTGTAGACACATCTTCCCCCTCCCTGTATAACAGTCCCTCCTTGTGCAGCACTTGGCTTCCTCCGCAAGCACCAGGAACAAAGGCACCTATGAAGCCATGGTGTACCTCCCCCCAGTAGAGCCAACACTGTGAGGATGTGCAGAGCAGAGCTCAATTAAAAAATGTGCCTCTTGACCCACCTGATAGTATACAGAGTGGGTAAATGCCACCCTTCTCACGTGAGAAGGTGGCTAACTACTCACCCACTCTATTGGGCACAGCTACAGCAATAAAGCTACTGACAGCGAAGTGACAATGTTGTTTTCCCTGCTGCCCTAAAAGAGCAAGTGAGGAAATCTTTTGATCCTAGGACATACACTGCTTGCTTTGAATTCCTTCCTGTTCTGTACTGGACATAAAAGTCAGTTCTTCCAAAACATCCCCTTCCTACTCCCACTGCTTTTGTATTTTTCCATACTTAGTCGCGACTGTGGTCCCCTCACACTACTTCATGAAAGTCCCTGGCTGAGTGCAGTTTCTATCCCTACTGCCCTAAGTGTGTGGCCATTTGTGTTTATGAAATAGCTATAAAATAGTGCAACAATCCAGGCAGTGTGGTACATCTATAAACGTAAGGAAGGGGGAGAGCAGAATTTCCAGTTCCCAGAACCAGCTCAGTCGGATCTGTGCGTACTCCATTATAAATGTACTTTATTAAAAGAGGTAGGGTTCCAAAATTAATCAGTGCATAACGAAGTGAGGCCTCCTTTTGTAGCAGACAGGGCACAGGAACATTAAATTTGTTCATGAGAGATCAAATTCTTTCCTTGTGTAGCTCCCTGTACTCCACTGGTCTGCTGCACCTATTCTAATTTAAGGCCGAAGTTCTTACTGTCGCAAACGGGAGCGAAGCCCACTGTTCAGACGCCTCTGTAGCTGTATAGTATATTTAAAGATGGTGCCATTTCTCTGGAGGTGCTAAAGCTAATTTCCAGATATGCTGTTAACTATGATGCCATCTGTAACAGTGCAGTCCTTGGCCAGTGAGCTCTACTTTTTCAATATGCTACAGGAAAAAGTTGGTAAGATGTCAGTGTCTCTCCCATATTCCTTCCACTTACTCCTTGGGTGCTGTTTGAGATGATTTCAGAGATACGTGTTTCATCTGCATAAGGCACCACAATCTCTCTGGAGATTTGATCTCAAACCAAAGCCTAGTAGACTTGGACATCTCCAGATGAAATATGGATTCCATTATCTTTCCAGTTTTCATATGCTAAAAGGGTATTTATCAGTATCTTAAAGCTCTTTAAGCCTTGTAGCTCACAAGTACAAAACTTGTAACATCATGTAATACTATTATAAACATATGAGGACTTAGAATGACTTCATAGCATCTGCTTTTCAGTGGGATTTCATGACTTTATATTTTTTGGCATTCCTACCATGGAAAATAAGAATGAAAATGGCACTTCAAAATATCCCCTTAAAAATATCCAGTTTCTCCTTCAGCTTCTCAGGGGATTTTTTTCATTATTATTATTTCTTTTTATTTTCTGGATATGGAAAAGAGTTCCAAAAATTATTTTCCTTGATTTATTGCTGAGTGCGTTTCAATTCAGCACAACTTAATTAAACTAAACAAAGGCCACATTATCAACACTTTCAGCAAGAATAAAGACATGATATTTGAAAATGAAATAAAAATTGCCAATTCATAATAGTATTTCTATTCTGCTTACTGAAAATGAAATTAAGAAAGCAATCAAATACACACAATAAACCCTAAACACTATCATTGTTAAAGTACTGTCTTTCTTTGTTTCTTTTTTTCTTTCCTTTTAGCTTTGTCTTATACCCTACCATCATGTCAAAGTGATTGTGACAGCAGGTAAAATGTTTAAGCTGTAAAATTGAGGGTGGTGAGACACTGGAACAGGTTGCCCAGAGAAGCTGTGGATGCCCCATCCCTGGAAGTGTTCAAGACCAGGCTGGTTAACGGCATTTTTTTGGCTTTCCAGTGATAATCTCATCACTGTGTGCTTCCAACTACTTCCAGCTACTTGCTTTGCAACACTCCACCTCTCTGCATAGCTTAGAGCTTTAGACATTTGAGTTTAAACAAGACATCTTCCATTTGCTAGTTCCACAGCACTTCCAGAATTTCTGCAAAAGGTCTAAAGGTGCATCTTTTTTTTTTTTTTTCTTTGCCAAATCAGAAGCAGGTTTTAAAAATATATTCCATATTTAGGGCCAGAGTATTCTGTAACAGCCCAAAAATGTCATCTGATCCATTCAGTATGGGCCCAAAGACCAAACACACTGTATCTGTTCCCGGATATTTATTCCTTTCTTCTTTGGGCAACTGAATAAAGTAAGTTGAAGCCTTTAAACTAGGTCTCCAGAAGCCACAACACTCCAGAATGTCTTTGTATTCTTTTCTTTCCAAATAAAAAGAAAGCATCTTTTTAAGGTTATTTAAGGAAGATTTTTTAAATGTCTTTTTTTTTTTTCCCCAAAATGTCTCATCCATTTCCACTTGAAGCTGAAAAGAAGTTTGGTTAAGAAATAAAAGGTAGTTACAATCGCCATGACTCAAGAATAAAGATGTCAGATTTGTCTGAAAAGATCTTTCTCAAGAAGTATTTAGTTTCTCTATAGCCACAATGTCATATCAAAGAAAGTCATTATTTTGACATTATTTATGACTGTACCAATGCATGTAAAATCCTATAAATGCCTGAGACTGAAACTATAAAAAACTGAGAGCTCTTTTCTTTCGAGTTTTGGAATATTTAATTCTCTTCAAGACTACGCCATAAAATTATCTCTCTTGCTAAAGTACAGATGGGTAAATGACCTGAAAATCCAGCTTGTTAAGTGAAGAATGGATGAAAGGATGGCTACAGAGTTACAGAGATACTCATGTAACAAAGATTGTTAAGAAAAACTGGGGCTTAGCTAGAACAGAAATTAGGAAGAATTAAAATTTACAGTAAACAAGCATCTACCAGAAGATCAGCAAAGGAAATAAGATAATACTGCAAATTATTCAAACTGTGAAACCTCCCCCACTCTGTTCCTGCCTTAACATTGCATGGTTCATACAGAAAAAAAAAAAGATGGTTAATACAGTCCCCTAAACACGGCATTCAGATAGGCTAAGATGCAACTGCACAGAAATGCTAATTGTAAGGGCTGTGTCTTCATCTTAAGCTAAATCACAGGACACTTCAATACCCTTTTTATAGGCTAGTTAATTATGGCATTTTGCTCCTTGATTGTGCTTCAGCAATAAGCTGCTTTGCCATTTTTGGACTTGTCCAACAAAAAATAAAGGTGGCCTTTGCCCAGGAAGGATGCTACCCAATCGCTCTAAATTTGTTCCTTGGGTGGAGAAACATGCCAGGTTGAGCTCAAATCATATTGTTCAAAACAATAAGACAAAACACTTTAGCCTGAATATAGAAGAGAGCCAACAGAGAAGTAATGACTAATTCTGTTCATATTCCAGTGTTCCCATAGAAATCCTGTCCTCCAAAGAGTTAAGCAACTTCCAGAGATGACCGATGAGGGAAATCATCACATCTAATGTCTTTACAAAGGAAGATAGAAAGAGGTGGGAAATAAGAAGACAGAGGGGAAAGCAGGTTCATAGTAGGAAATAGCTACATATTCACACAAATAAACAGGAGTTTTATTTCCATGTGCTGCAAATTGTGTTGTGGAAAAGCTGTCCTGATTAAAACTACAACTACACGCTTAATACACGGTCATTACAACATGACAGGACTACTTCCAAGTATACATATAAAGGGACTACCAACTGATTTATTAAATGCATGTAAACTCACCTAGTCAGCAAATAGGTCAGCGACCACCACTTACTCTGCTTTTTAATAAAGGGATTTGAGAATATTCCCTAATCTTATAAGAAACATACATTTTCATTATTCTTTTGTGAACTGGAATGAGTGCATTATAGTAGCTGAAAAAAATTATAAAAGTCATCTTAGCTTATTCTTTTTCTTCAGTGTTTCCCTAGTAATATATAACTTTAAGTTATGGTAGGAAAAAAGGGGAGTAAATTGGCACATACTGTATTTTATTACTGATTTTGGAAAAAGCACCAGCAGGTTTTTATGAAACACACACAGTGCCTTACATTGTTGAATTCTTCAGGGTAATCTGGCTTGTTTCTTACTGCTGGCAATGGGAAACAGTAGTGAGACTGCCAAGACTTTGATTCTTCATTCCTCGGGGCTCCCAGTGCCCCAGAACCTCAAAAGCACCACGATCCGTGATTCCTTGATAACAGGCATTTAGGCATGACCCTGGAGCTGCAAAGCCAAATGAGCTATACAAAAAAGACCCTGCAAGCCCTAAACCCCCCCAAAACGCATAGATGAGCCGGTAGTAAAACTTGCACAATTAGATCAGAAGCTTACCTACAGACCATCAGAATTTTGCAAAAACTGCGACACACCTTAAAACCAGCATGAAACAGTTTCATCGAAAACAAGATCACCGAAAAAATTCCTAGCATGCTCCAAAGCCACAATCAGGAACTAAGGCAGAAATCCAGCCTTAGGTTGGAAAAGGGACTTTAATCTTTGCTTGTCATTTAGTAGCTTCCACAGCTCCAGTGCTGGGGACAGCACAGGTCACAGATGACTCCCATTAATCTAATAGTTCCCAGTGAGAGAGTGAGAGAGAGGGAGGAAAGAGACAACTTCGTGCTATCTTTTGCTCCAGGATGAGCTTGGTAACACAAAAAAAGCATCAGACAGAACAGAAAAAACAGGTAGTTTGCAGTATAGTAGTTGCTATGTTTGGCAATGTATATAGGTCTAGTACAGGTCGATCAAAACCACTTAAGATCTTTGCATTTCTATTTTATGGCACTAGCAGCCCCATGTTAGCCTTTTTTTCCCCCCCCGCCTCATGTGTTCTTAGACAAAAATATGCCATTTCATTGTCTGTCAAATGTACTGTCGATGCTGCTGGAAAACTATTTAATTGAATTAGTTTATGAGGTAGTACTTGGGCTACATGAAATGATGTTAAATATTAAAACTATGCTAGACAATCTCATTCTGTTAAGAAGAGTCTCTCTTTGGGGAATATATCTTATTTTATCAGCCTGACCTTCAGCTGATTTTACATTTTTACGTCTCTTTGTCCAGATCCACCTTGCTTTGTGGTGGGCTTTCCAAAGTCAAGTGGCAGAGTATGCGCCCACCAACACTTGAAGCATCTCACAAGGTGAGCGTTGAGGGTGCTCTATGTGTTCTTACACCCATAAGAATGAAAATAAGCAAGGAAAAGCCTTAAGTTCCTTCCCTTCTCAAAACCCTGAAAACGCATTTACTTGACCCAAAGACAGTATGTACGAAAGATGCAGCTAAACAGAGTATCTATGCAGTTATCTAAGTGCTGTTATCCTGCATGTAGGCTCAACACATCATCTCCTCTTATTATGGAAATGACCGAAAGCTCACTTAAATCAATGAGAATCCTTCTATGAACTTCAACAAGCTTCGGATCAGACAAATCCTGCACAGGAGCAACGGCTGCATCCCCACACAGGAACACATTGCAAAGTGCCTGGAAAGGACCTTTTGCTTACTAGTACTCGAACCTCTTAAATTAGGGGCAGGAAAAGTTCCAAGAACAACCCTTTTCTGACATTACCTTCTTTTTGTTAACGTTACATATTTTAATAGTAAGGTGGAACAGATGGTGAAACACGATCTCTCCACTGAGATCTAAATGACAGCAACTCAGCAACTAGATGTAGGGGACACTAAAGTATTAAAGAGAAGGAAATGTACAAATAATGAAAGTACATTTTGTCCAACTTGCTTTTGATGAGGCATAAAATAGAATGTAAATAATTTCTATTAGGAGGAATTTAACATAACTACTCCGGTATTTGCAATCAGAATGAGCTTGCATTCTATAAACTGGATTTGCAACTGAGGTGGCACAATACCATTTACCTGGACTTGAAGTAAGGATTATATCAATACTATTTTCACCATCAGTAATAAAGCACAAAAACGATAGCATTAATATGCCTGATAATAAAGAGATTTGATTAGTCTCAACTTGGACAGGCAATTAAAAAAAAAAGAAAATAAAAAGATTAGCTGTATATGAACAAAGAGGCTCTATTAACCTGGGTTTCCAGTGAAGAAAAGTGTCAATACTACTAACACAGGTTTGCAATTAAGTTGGTGTCAATGTGGCTAAGAAAAGGAGTTAATAATTAGAACAACACAGTTAGTATTGACCTGAATTTTCAATAAAAATCATGTCTGCATTTTAATTTGGAACTGTAAAATTCATCCCCATGTTCTACAAATGACCATATAATTATTAACTTGTAGTTACTTTAAAATTAGACAATTTTTTACATAATATGTTATTTTTTCTATAACCACTTGCCTGTTACAAATGGTGAGCTGAATGCAGGGTTCCCAGAAGTGTCCAGCACTTAAAATTAAACTTCTACATTTCTTTGCAAAAGAATTACAAAGGATTTAAATACTTTGCTTCAGGAAGACTCTACGTTCCGGCTCCAAATATTGGTTTATTAGAATTACTAGTTTTGCTTAATTACTAGTTAAATCTCTATTAATGACCTTACAGATAATTATCATACGCATTTATCGAAAATACTCTCAATGCTTCTAGCGAATGTGATCAAGAGGGTACTTAAATGGAAATAAATTGGTTGTTTAATCAGCCTTATGCACTTTAATGCAGAAAAGCAACAATGAGAAGAGTGTTTATTTTAAAGTCACTTTAGAATCCGAGTGTGCACTCTTTGCCCTTATTTTCCTATGTACATCCAAGTCCAACATATCAAAACAACACCCAAGTATAAGCAAAAAAGAATTTTTCTTATGGGGAAAAAAGACTCCCCAAAACACTTTTATGTGCTCTTTCCATGTTTCCTCACAATAGAAAAGAACATGAGCCCAGCAGCATTCTCTAGCTCAACCTATTTTATAAGTAGCCTCACCTCCTTCTTCTTCTTTTCTTCCTTCTTTTTCCTCTGCACCATGAATCAAAGGTATCTCAACTTCTGTTGTGTCTTCTCGGTTCAACAATGGCTCTGAATAAATTTGATAAAAATAAGATGAACTGTGAGGCTTTTCAGAACAGACATAAAAGGATCAACACATACGAGAGATTACCATTAAAAACACTGGCAGAGGAAAAGGATCCTTTTCCCCAAGAGTAGAGATACAAAAGCTGTCTCAAGGAAATCCAAGGGGCTGTGGTTGAGAGCAAGGTCTTTATCCTCAAAGATGCTGAGCTTTCTGGGATTTAACACATCTGCCTGCCTCCAAGCACGGGCCTTCACCAGGATTCGCCACAAGCCCAGGGACACATGCACTCAAATGTTTTGCTGGACTGGAGGTAGAGCATCCAGTGCTCCAAACATACAAGGCTGAAGTGCTTGTCATCAGGAGTATGAAGTGTCATGTTTGCTTCTTTCTTTAACAGCAGCAGTCATTAAAAAGCCAGAATCCATAGATACTCCTCTGCTCAGGGCTGAATTTAGAGTTACCATAAGGAGATCTGGCTCCACAGATTTAGCTCAGTAGGTATGGAGAAGGAAAGGGAACTTAAACACTACCGATAATACCCGAGCAATAACTAGTGGTTTTGCCTATTAATCTCGCTCTTTGGTTTGAAGGCACATGCAGTACCTTCTATTTCCACGCAGGAGCTTTGGGAGTCTGCCCCAGTTTTCATCTCCTCCCCTGCAGAAACATCTTGTTGTCCTGTTGATACGACAAACCAAAAAAGACATCAGTGTGATGGCTGTGTGCAGGCAACCGCAAGTTCATCAGAAGAGGACACGAACCCAACATATAGCACGATACTTTTCAACCAAGTACAAGTTTTTATTCTCTATTGAATGAACAACATTGGACTTATTTTATATGTGAAAAGATCACTCAATAAACTCTAAGCATTAAGTATATTAAATGGCTGGTCAAAACTGACCCTACATCACTTCTTTTTCCCCTCCCCTTCTTCCCCTTCTTTTGTAGCTCAGCCCTGACACGCTGTATCTCATAGGAGCTGTTGCAAAACACTCGCACTTGACAGTCAGCTTAGCAGAAGGAACAGAATCAGCCCACAGGCTTTTACAGGAACAACAACAAAGAATAACAACAATAACAATGCTATGCACCCGGGATCAATACAGTTAATCCCACATATTTGCAGACATGTGTCTTTTCCAGCAACACCAGAGATTTCCTCACCACAACTGGTCAGCACACAACTTCTACCAGCCAACAGCATTTCCTTAAGGTGGCAGAGATCAGGCTGAAACCCACTGGCTGCTGAAACTAGAAGAACTAAGGTTCCCAACTGGTTCATTATCTCCATCTTAAAGAATTTTGATACAAAACTTTACCTTTGGCTTGATCTTGTTCACATGCCACAGGACGCACCGGGTCACTCTCCTGTGCGCCTTTGGAGTCTTTCAGGGAATCTGAGGAAACAGCAAGCAAATAAACCAACCAACCCTGCAGCAGTTTTTCATTCTGGAAACGGCTGGTAGTTTCTTCAGACACAGGGAGCCCTTAGGTGCTAGCTTCATATTTGGCTTTGTGATATGCTGACAGATTTTCTGTCTTTAACCACAGTCTTACACGCCATGGAAGTATACTCATGGGTCTCAATTATTCAAATTGATTTCAGAACCTGTACACTTCCTGAGCAGTTTTTTTGCCTGCAGTACAAACCTTTAAGAAGGAGCTGGCGAGAAAGGATGTGTACGAATAACCATCAGCAAGACCAAGAACTGTATTTCTAATGAATGGATTGGCACAAAGCTGTGAGAAACAGCAGGGACCACATACTCGGTAAATAAAGTGATTTCTTATTTATTTAGAACAATACTTTCCATGGTTGGATTTCAATCAGCTTGACAAACGTTAAATCCTGTAAATGCCTGTGCAAATCCTAGCCTCATTTCACTTGAGGACAGAACTCCCAGGGTCATTATTGGGGACAAGACTGGTTTTCCTTTTGGAGCAAACCATCAAAATGAATTGCCCAAAGCCATACGCTGAGCCAGTGGCACAGTGAGGTTTAAATTAGATGACCTAAGTCCAATCACTACACTATCTGCGGTCTTCATAAACACAGGGCATTATTTTGTTGTGTTGAACATCTTCTGACAGCAGCTACTCCTTAGTTTTTGCATGGAGATGGAGAAATGCATCATTCCACTGCAGTCAGAAAATCACAGTAACAGTCACCCGTTCTAGCTCTGCTCATCCATATAACACATTCCTTTCACCAGATAAAGAGCTCTCCTTGAGCCTCGTTAAAAAACACTGCTAATCTAACTGGACATTTCTGCAAACTACAGGGCTAAGTAGACTTGAGGTCCTACCAACAGTAACAGAAAATCACTATTTGTGTTCCAGAATGAAACACTTTCTAAAATGCTGCTAGATGGAACGCTGAAGTAACAGCGCCAAGAGATCTATGCTGCATGATAATAAATTATACTATGACAGCCTTGTTACGGTTCTGCTCCTGGAAGGTCCCTTTCCACAATACAGCAGAGCAAATCCTGCCATACACCAAAGGATGCCCCTGTAAAACTCTGTTCCTGAAACTTGCCAAGAATAATCTCTGATGGATAAGTAAGAAAGCTGGGTTGTTAACATCTGATCCAAATTTAATAATCTGTAGAAAAGGTATGCAAGGAAAGTGTGTGGCTTTAATTAACTGTAAATAATCCTCCAAGGCAAATATTTAATTACCTGCACAGCTTCTTACTTCTTTTGTGGCATGACAATAAATTTATAAATCCAAGTTTGAAAGCAGACTATCTCACTGATGTACAATTTGCTAAAATTTGCCCTTGCTGTATTTTTTTCCCACCCTACTGTGGGCCTAAAATGCTACTCCTGCTATCAGCTGGACCACTGTGCTGGCCTTTCATACTTGGATGCCACATTGTGCCATGAGTTACAAGGGATTACCCTATCAGCTAAAATCAGAGCAAAAATAGATCAGAATTCCATCAAATTCCATGTTTAATCAAAAAGCAAACCTCTTGGTTCTTCAATGGGGATGGCACTAAAAATCTGTAGGGGAATTTTTCAATCAAACTTTAAACCCATTGAGTGAAATTCTGGCTTTGCCAAAATTTTTGACAGAGCTTTGAGGATATCAAACAAGCCAAAATTCGAATCACCTGTGGCCCCATATACGAAATTAGCATAATGTTTTTTTTTCTGTATGATTTAGTTGCATGTATGTAAAAGGAACTGTACTGAAGAAGCTGGAATCAGAAATCCTCTGCCTTAAGTATCGGGGCCCAAACACAGCCCTTCAAAGAGCCAGAAGCGATGATAAAGTGGGATATTACCTGCTATGGGTGGGAGAGATGCACGTGGCTCAGTCCCGTTGGACCCTTAGAGCTGTATCTTACTCTATAACTACTGCGCACTCCCAGACCTGTGCCTTTAATCTCAGTTCACTCGTGCCACCTTTTCTCCCCAGAATGAGGAATGACTCTAATTTCATGCAAAAATCAATCCCCAGCATCAGAGGAACAATTATGTACTTTGGTCAATAATAACAAATGGAATTTAAGAAGCCTCGTGGTTGTCTGATGTATGTGCCTCAACACGCTGCTGCTTGTTGTGGAGCATCACACAGCTCATGGCAAACCACAGTCACGGCAGAGCATGGGGAGTTGTTGCTGCTCCCATCCTTTAGCACAGCTGGACCCCCCAGCTGTGCTTAGCCCCACATTAGGCACCACAGCCAGAGACCACCTATGCTATTTGGCACTTCTTCACACATTCATGTTGCTTGGCTCTGCATAGTTTACTATTACGGGATCATAGTTTTGTGTTAAACTTTCATTCTAATCATAAACAGTTTTGTAACCATTCCAGGGTTCAAGAATGCAATTTAAATGCACAGAATTCCAAGTTGTCCCAGGCAATATGCAGTGATAATTTTGCACAAGTTATTTTTTGTAAAGCATGTTTCTGAAAAGAGCAGAACATGGACAAGATTTACAAGAGTTCTCCACTCTTATTTCAGCAGTAGAAATCAGTCTTTGCATTAGTATGCAGATTTCGAGTTTCAAAATCTTTAAGGTCAAGACCATGTCAAAGATTTCTTCTTTTCCAGTGCAAATATTAGATCAAATATTCAAGCCAAAAGGTCCAAAGACAGATTTACTTTTAGGATTAACAAGAATAAAATAAAGCAAAGGAATAAACCCAGATTTATGAAGAAAATCTGAGCCAAGCAAGAGTAAAAGTGCAAGATCAAATGCACTGGTCAATAAAAGCTATTCCCAAATTGGATACAAAGCAAGAGTTCCACCTCTATTTCGAGGACACAGCGGTGGGAATCTCACAAATGCTGATGATATACTCCTCTCTATGTGCAAGTTTTCAGTAGGCTAGTGGTGTTCCTTGAGCTCAGCTGGTCCTCTCTGTTTGCTCTCAGCCCTTCAGATCCTTAACACTACTGGGCATAAGCCAGTATCATAGTCCTAAATGATTCTGCGGTCTACAAAAGCTCTGGTCATCCCTACAGCCTCCGTTCATTTCCAATTGGCTGGGGAACTAAGGACTACTTTAGACTGCATAAAGCAGTGCTACTTTTCTCCTAATCCAGCTATTTACACATTAAGTCATAGCAGACAATCCAAATAAGCATATTATTTCACAACACAGTATGCTTAGTTTTTTGATGACGCGCATGGCACTATTTACCTTGGCTAACCCCATAATTGGGACTGTAAGGGTTAACATTCCTCCAGGCAGGAGTGAAAATAATCAGTGTTTCTGATACTCCACTGGAGCACAGTTCCTAATGTCATCATTGATCACACATGAATGAACCAAACGTGACATTTAATGACAGAAATGAACCCAAGTTAGGCCACTTTTACCTACTGCACATCAAGCAGCGAAGCACTTGCTGAAGTCTGAGCAACCCTTTGGTTCCTTCAAACCTGCCTGTTCATACTTGGTGGCTGCAGTGATAACGTCTGTGCTAGGAGCACTTGGCTCTTCACTCCTGCCTTGTATGGAAACCACTATCTCATGGGGCTGCAGGGTTGAATACCCCAACTTCTAACAACCGACGAAGAAAAGGTTTGGATTTAAAGTAAGCCGACCAGAATGCTCCCCAAGCGTATTCATTGTTCCAATATACCAACGGTATGTTGAATTCAGCTCCACGAAAACTGTGTAAGCCTGCAATAAGCTATCAATCCTACCCTCCCTGCCAATAATCGGTTGCTGTTTTGTCTAAATTCTGCATAAACACCCATGCTTTTCCATCCCATTCATATTTTTTGACTGTATAAAGCAATGCTGTTTAAAGAAAATTTTGCAAATGCTAAAGAAGAGGAGAAATGGTAAGACCTGAATGTTAAGTGGTTTTAATGATCTTTTAAAATTCACTTCCCCAGCTACTCTCTGTATGGCTTATTTACTGAGTCGTTTCTAATGTGCAACACACCTGGGTCCTGCATACAGCAGAGATAAATCACCATGTTTTAGGGAGCTGTAAGAAGATTAAAGAGGGAAAAAGCTGGTCATTATGAAAGAAAGGGGTTCAGTGCGTTTTATTTTTTAAGCAGGATACTGTGAAAAATGACTGGAATATTTCCAGAGTGAAAGAAATCAAGCAGGCGTCTAAAATTACAGGTAATGGTGCGCACGGAGGTTGCCACATGATTAGGGTATTATTTTGCCTCATAAACTGAGGAAAATGTGTTAAAATGAAGTACTATAAAATGGTGATTTATGAGAAGTTAGGGAGATATTCTTGAGCTTTGACTTTAAAATGTTATTTTTATATCCACTAAGATTTCATTTTAATCTATCTTTATGACAGATTAGATTTATTGGAGCCCAAGTTTATACGGCTTGGTAAAACAGACCTTTTTAGGTGCAACAACCTGTAGAGGTATTTTTGCAAGTATTCACATGACAGACCAGGCAGTTCACCTCCACAGGTGGGGTCCACCGAATAATGCTCCCACCTGCTTATGCTTCGAGCCAACAGAAGGGCATCTCCTCTTACCTCCCCTTCTGTCTACAAGAGAAACTCCAGGTGCAGCTGGTATCATAACCGTGGGCATCCTGCTGCTGCCGTAAGGGGCAGGGCCTGTTGTACAGGGCTCCAGGAAAGGAAAAAAACAAGGAAAAACCTGTCTGCTTCAGTTAGACCTTCCCAGGAGAAGATGCCGTGCAGCAGAAGGTAAGAGCTGAAGGGGGAGGAGATGGAAGGGTAGATGTTCGCATCGGGGCGATGGGAGCGCAGCTGTATGGCTCCAGGTCAACTAATATGTAAAAATAAGTTGGATTTAAATAAACCAGCCAAGGAGATTAAAGTCAGCTGTTGTGGCTGTTTGTACTGGTGAAGGGGTAGAGCAGAAATATCTCTTGAGTAGTTTATGGGTTAGACCTCGTCTGGACGTGCAATGACACAAGATAGGTCAGATTAAAAAGAAAAGGGAATAACCTGCATTATGCACAGCTCAAAGTGATCATTAGGAAGGTTGTTAGGAGAACAGGCACTTGGTTGGATGGTGATGGTTATGTACCTGGTTTTAAAAAAAACCACTTAAATCACACCATTTAGCTTGTGTTAGCCAACTTGCTTTCACAGAAACCTTTCTAAGCAAGGGGGAGACAAATGTTATCACTGCACCCGGCATAGAGAGCCACAGCTACGGTTAGGGGTGTTGAAACTCTTCTATTAGAAAGGTTCTTTTTCAGTTACCTATAATTGAAATTTTTCAGGCTGAAATTTTCCAGGTTTAATCATAGCCCAAGGGTGAAGTAAAAACATTTCATTGGGAGCTGTTGAGCACTCAGCACTTCTGAAAATCGGGTCATTCATTTAGATGTCTTAATATATACTTAAGAGCTGATTTTAAACACCTCTTTTTGAACATATTGGCCTTTCAGTCAATCTTTTTCACCCACTTATCAATGTCTAATTTATGTCGATTTGCACAGCTGCTCTGCATTTGAAATGCTCTATCTTTCAATTTATCCCTTCTCGACCATTTATGTCTTTAGAACATCCAGACTTTTCCATGGTGAGAACTACAGCTGGCCAAACAGGAATTTTATATCCATTATGTTTTACAGGCAGGATACTGACAGGCTTCTGGGTTGCACAAAGTGAGTTTTCAGGACTAACCCCTAGCCAAGGCTTACCTAATTCTGTTTCTGACAACATATGCCCCCCAGCTGACTGAACCTGACTCTATTTGAGAGACTGTAAAAAAAGAGTGGCTTGCTTTAAATGGTACTCCCACAGCAGCAGAGACATTGGTGAACACCTGGAAATAATTAATCGCTACTTTATTTTTAAAATTAATTAGCATATGATTTAATTTAGTTGACCTTCAAATGAAAATTTAGTTCTTATTAAGTGCTAATGAATTACAATCAGCGTATTGTGCACAGAAACTTTGCCATGATTGCATAATGGGGAGTTCATTCTTCACCTGTACTAAATTCAGTTCCTTTTTTTTTCATTTTTGTTCCAGAAAGCCCTATCATTAAATCAGGTTAAACAGCAATTGGAAGACGCAGACAATTCTCCTCTCTTTCACACACATACTCCTTTTAAAGAAAAATAATCACAGGTTCAAACCAATCCACAGCTATATGCAATATGGTCCATTTAAAATGAGTTTCTAGTCCCAGCACAATCTTGTACGGACAGGCACACTAGACTGAGTGCAGCCTGTCTGATACGTTTTATCTGCTGCATAAACATTAATGACTCTAATCACTTTGTTCTGCCCTTACACTTCATAAAGAGAAGCATCTCCAACTTGAAATACGCCGTGTATAAAGGATCTACTTCCATATGCACAGTAATGAAGCGCTACCAAGGTGCTGCCTAGAGACGTCAGCTCTCCCCACAAGAGCTAATAGTTATGCAGGCAAGTTTTCAAGGGTAAAACTGCAACATTTCTTTACGGTATTTCCAGACAGGGGAAAGAGAAACTTGGCACAGCTTGGAATAAGTGGCCACCTCCACAGCATAACATCAAACATCTTGATATTCTTGGAATATGACTGTTCTGCTTGCCCTTTTTTTTTCCTCCCTGAGTACAGACAAAGAACTAAAAAAATTAAGTCTGCTTAAAGGCCACATGCAAACTGGGCCCATATGGATTTTTTTTTTCCGGAGGGTGTCTACTGTGAATTACAGAAAAGATAAACTTCCACATTAATATGAGATTTGTAATCTCACAATAGGTTTTCATTTTAATCAAAAGCCCCTTAAAACATGATCCCTGTACTGTTCTTTGCACTTACCACCAAACATCCCCTTTCATGCTCCCATCTCTCCTTTTCCTTTAAAAAAAACGTGATAAAGACAACTCAGGTAAGATAAAGATATGGGAATTTCACAGTAGCAGAGATGTGTGTGCTCTGTTTTGAATATCACCAGATTGCAGAGCAATGAATAACTATGTCAGTGTGTTTCCTGTATTTTAATCCCAGAAGTATGAGAAAAAATAAGTGGAAAACCTACTAGTCAACTCTAATCGTAGTCAAAATACTTATGTTGGTGCACTCACCACACCTAACGTCTGAAAGACTGCTACACTTCCATAGTAGGCTTGGAAACCTATTCCGAGTGATTTAAACTATGCATTTTGAGGACGGCCTAGACTTACTTGCCGTGAATCTCCTTTCACAGTAATTAGCGGAAGGACTGGAAAACCATAATTTCTATAAATGCTTTGCATCCAGTTCATTTAGTTGAAGATAAACTACAGAAATGAATATGCTCCAGAACCTGGCAGGTTTTAGCTGTGTTAACTCAGTGGGCAAACAATTTGAAGGCTGAAATTTATTTCGGGAGCAGCAGGTGTTTTCAAAAATGCCAGGATTTTGTAAAAGCGCCATTTCCCAAGTAGCAGCAAGTTTTTCGTAACACTAGTATTCATTTTAAAACAACACAAAATCTAAACTCTGAGAAGTTGAAAGTCTACTAATGGAAACAAGGATTAAAATCATGGCTTGGTGGATGCAGCAGCCTCATTGCTCAAAATTCTTGGTTACATTTAAACAACTTGCAAGCAAATCCCAAAACACGTTCTTTTCCCCATCACTCCCTTTTTCTACTTGTATGACTTTACAAACAAAATAAGTGGAAGAGAATCTTTCTCACTCCTTTTTGTCCTACAAGATGCTTTCTGTCTTATTTTTGAGGAGAGGTAGGACATCAAAGAGAAATTGTCCTTTGGTTTTCTCAGAGCACTCTCTCTTCTATCAAACTCAAGAGAAGAGGGGAAAACTCAGCATATAATAGGAAAAGTGAGATCTAGAGCACCACGATGGTTACTCTCCTGAGAAGAGACAACTAATACAACAGGTCAAATAACTGGAGTGGTTACATGTAGAGGTTGTCACTGAAAAGCACTGCAGAAACAGTGGCTTCAGAGTCGGGAACAAGCGCTCAAAGCCATACCAAAATGTTGGGATCTTCAGTAAGACTGTAAACAGCAAAGAAAAAAAACTCCAAAGCCTCACTACAACCCTCCCATTATGAAAAATAAAAACCACATCTGGTGGCGAGTCTCACAGATACAGGATACATAAACAGGCCAAATGTCCACACGAAAAAAAAAAGATAAATGAATGACACACAGTCACCAACCATGCTGGGGCTGAATCTATCACCATTTCTGCCTTGCCACAACTTTAGTCTGCAAAGATATCAAAAGCAAAAGCCAGTGCCCCAGCAAGGGTTGGTGAGTTTTTTTCGCCTGCAGGATCAATCAATCAGTTAAGAAAGCACTTAAATCAACCTGCACAAGGCTTTGAACTCATAATCAGGTAAGTATGTGGGTTCTCTAGCACGTGTCTTTGGAACAAAAGGGCAAGATCTCACACCTTGTCAGACTTATCTAGAAAAATGAGAAGGCAGCCAGGCAGCAACACTGAATTACACATTAAATCTTTTAAAATAAATAAGTTAATGGATGTTAATAATTATGTTATCTCAATAAAACGCATTAAAATTTTCTATTAGTCTTTCTTGAAGGCTGCACTGATGGACTGTATTTATTACAGATAGCATAACTGTTTTGAATTACCAGTAGCGAACATTTTATAAATCACCCAAGCTTTTTCCTGACGTACCCCCACAAAAATGCCAAAAGCCATAGACCGGCAAAAGCAATTAATATCATGATATCATAAAAGTATCAAAAACAATACGTCTGTGCACTGGTCCCTATCTGTAAACCAACAGCTCCACAGGAAAAATCTCAGCTTGAAACATTTAAATTAGATCATCTCTCCTTCTTGTTTCCTGAACTCCCTGTCATTTGGCCCTGTGACACTTTTAAATATTTATCACAAACTAAATGATCTGAGTGCCCAGCACAGTCTGCACAAGATAAACATTACTTTCTCCCTCTCAATTATGATTTCATCTCCTCCTGTCTCCTCTTGATGTGTTTATAGCTATTGTGTTTTTCTTTTTCCCCATCAGGAGAGCACCGAATAGGGAACTGATATTTCTGAGATAGATGTGAATGCTTAACTTCACGCCTGTGAGTCACCCCAGCGAGCCCGAGCTTTGGGCTTATTTCTGATATGTCATGTATGATATTACAGTATTAGCTCTATAACAAGAGGACTTAGGAATTCACAGCCTCTCTCCTACCAGCATAACAGCTGGTGCCGAGTACTTCATTACAAAGACTTTTGTAAATGAAAATCCAAGCATTTACCTATTTCCGTATTGTTTAACTGTGATTTTGGCAATTTCCAGACAAAGGGAAATAAGGATTTACAAAGTGTCCTCTAGGGAATGGGTATTTTGAAATGCAATTTACAATCTGTACCTTTATCCTCACTCAGCTCTGTTTCTTCTGATGATGATAGGCTGGCTTCAGCTGAAGGTTTTGTCTCATCTATAAGAACCAACGAAATGAAAGAGAAGTTATTCATTAGATAGCAAACTGATGAACCACTTTACTGAAAAAAAAAAGCATTATACTTTATTGAGGCAAGATACTAGACCTGAATTTGATTTTCTGGGTTTCTATCCATTCATGTCGCATTCACTGACCATTACTGGTCTGATTGTCTTCCCTAAGCCAGGGTAAACTTACATTACAATACTGCCAGATCAAGTCTATATTGCAATTTCTCATAATACAGAGAGAGGAAGAGCTATCAGTTTTGTGGGTAAGCTACTGTTGCTATTTGCTTACAGAATCCATTTTTCATTTAATCCACCTATTTTGAGAAAAAACAATTAAGCCACTCTTAACTTTAATCGTGTCCATGAATTCCACTGGAATCCAAACTATTACATGCAAATGCTTTCCTAAAAATAGAAGCTTCATGAATCAGGCCTGAAATTTGGCAGGTCCCTGAAAATCTGTGGCATAATATTTTTTTTTTATTAGTAGCACATGCAGGTAAAACTATTGTAGTTAATAGACAGAACTAGTACCTGAATTTAATAGAATTTTTTAAACTTGCACTGTTGCTTTTTCTTGGCAATTTTTATAGTTCTAAAACCTTTGTAAGCCCTGTTTTCTTTTCTAGCCTTTCATTTCTTTCAAAAGGTTTGCCTGTGATGATTCTGTCAAAATTTTTTTCCTAATACAGTCATCAGGTATTTTTAACTAGCTTGAAACAAGAGCTCTGAACCACCTGCCGTTTTGCTTTTCCACGTGTCAACTGTGGAGTTCACTGATGATAGACCAAAGGCCAGACTTAAAGAAAACCACACAGTAATAACCAAAAAAAATTCAGTCCAGTCCTTGTACACTATATTTGGCTTTTTCATTACTCTATAATAAGAATATATAAATCTTTATGCAACATACTGGGTCAGAATACAGCATCTATTTTTTCTCTTGCATTTTCTTTCACAATATCAAAGAACATGATTTGTGATTTGTCACACTCAGGTGAAGCTTATGCCTTTTGGTTTAGAAAATGCAAGTAAGAACTTAAACATTTGATAGGATTGCTCCTTACAGTGGTCATTCATAGTGATTAGAAACATTTTAGGCATAAAACTGCCTATCTTAGAAAATCAGGCCATTTTCTGCTACCAGGAAAGAGCACAGAAGCAGCACTCTACAAGTTGCTGATGACGTTTCACCTCCACAATGAGTAGAGTGGAAAGGAGGAACAACTCATTAGCTGAATGTAACTAACTCAAGGTAATTGCACACCTCTCTGTTCTTGTCACTATGCGAACCAGTAGGGTTAAATGTTAAGCCAAATAATTTTTTCCAGTAACACTGTGGGCCTGTGGTCGAGGAGGTGATTCATGGGCTTTGCGTAGGCACAATGCTATCTTTAGGCACGTACCTAAACGGCATTCCTAAAATATGTAATTTTCTGGATGTGGGATGTAAGAGGTCTGGATCTTTTCTTTGACACTCTTCACAAGAGCAACAAAACATAACTACCAATATGAGATAGGAAAAGAATGTACTTTGTGGCTCTGATAAATCAGCTCTGACAGCTTGTAATGTAACAAGTCATAATGACGGTTTTGGGAAAAACACAATGCATTTAAGACACCTCCAGTAGCAAAGTCATAATTTAGAGAGGTACACATTCCTTAATTCTCTTGGGAAAAATGAAATGTATCTCATTCAATCGAACTGTTTTGCAAATCAAAATACCAGGGAAATATACACCCCATCAGAGTGAATACAGCTGACAAGTACAACGGGCCGTATTCGGTATCTGCAGACAGCAGTATAACTGGGTTTAGCAGGAACCCCTGCAGCTGGAGCCAGGAGCTCCTAAAAATACTAGACTTTAGGCAAGCCAGCAGCCAAGCAGGACTTGGTATGGCTAAAAGCTCAGTATATTCCTCTTCTATGAAGACAGGTGCTCTCCCATGAAGACAGGCTGAGAGAGCTGGGGCTATTCAGCCTGGAGAAGAGAAGGTTCCAGGAAGACCTTATTGCAGCCTTCCAGTACCTCAAGGGAGCCTACAGGAAAACTGGAGAGGGACTCTGTCAGAAGTCTAGTAACAGGACAAGGAGGAACAATTTTAAACTAGAAGAGGGGAGATTTAGAGTAGATATTAGGAAGAAATTCTTTACTGTGAAGGTGAGGTGGTGAGGCACTGGAAAAGGTTGCCCAGAGAAGTTGTGGATGCCCCATTCCTGGAAACGTTCAAGGCCAGGCTGGATGGGGCTTTGAGCAACCTGCTCTGGTGGGAGGTGTCCCTGCCCATGGCAGGGGCGTTGGAATTCAATGATCTTTAAGGTCCCTTCCAACTCTAACCATTCTACGATTCTATGATTGCTTGGTCACAGCTATGCACCCATCTAGTCAGAGATTACAGAATCTAGACTGAGACCAAGCAACCTGCTCCTCCCTTCTCCCTGGTCCCCTTCTCCTGTTTAAAATATGACCAGCATACAAGAGAAGAACCCAGGAAAGGAAACTTGGTTGCCCTACAGCACTTACAAAATACCACTGCACGCTTACTTTGGGGAGGATAAAGAGCCTAGGCCCAAAGTCTGCTGAGGTTTATGGGAATCTTTTTTAATCTATAATACCGTGTGCAGTATTATACTATAGCTTCACATCCTACCAGCTGCCCCATATGAGGACATAAAGAAGAGGTGATAAAGAGGACATGAAACATAGAAGGACTCCAAGCACTTGCAGACAGCATCAGCTGTTAACACCTAGTTGCAGAAGACTGACCTGTGAAGTGCAGGGAGAAATGCTGCACTTCCACATACACAGTGCCCAATTCATAGGACAAACAGAAGGATGCTTATCAAATGAATTCTTCATCTGGAAACAGCCACAATGCAGTAAGCAAACCAGTTAAGTCAAGAATCTAGGCTCTCTGAAATTTTTTGCTGCATTTACTGCTGGGTCTTTTTCAGCTCAGTCTTTAATTCTAATTAAAAAAAAAAAAAAATTCTGAAAAAAATGGTTTCATGCTTTCTCGATTAGGCAACATCCTGCACTACAATGACAAAAAACCCAACCAAACAAGAAAAGCATTGTTGCAATGTAATACTATAGTAAAAGAAATCCTTCAGAAATAAGGGGATTTGCAGACATTTTGATTGCCACTTCAGCTCTTTTGATAACTGATTAATTCTGGTTGTCTTTTGCACTGAACAGAGCTGGGTAGGATGAAAAATACAACCATAAACAGGAAAAAAAATTCCATTGTGAACACAGAGTGACATTATATTAATTCTATTATTAAATATTTAAAATATTGAACCCACTATAATTTATAAGCATGCCTTCTTCAAACTCCACTACTTGTGAACTCTGACATTCATTCACAGTGTATGTGATATCTTTCTGTATGGATTTAAATCGTCATAACCCCTGAGACTTGCATAGACCATTTATTAAACTTGAAAATACCCTTGAAAGTCTCCAGAAGTAGAGTTTTCATCACAGGAAGGCTGCTTCCTCCTTCTCCAAGTTTCCTTTTTCCCCATTTCTAGTCTATGTAGAGGGCTATTTTGTTGTAAACAGAGGGAAAATTAGGTCTTTCTAATTAGAGGATTAGCTAGAGGCAGTCCACCTTAAAGGGAGAAGGTAGAGCGGGTAAGCTAAAGAGGGAAGTCTGCATTCCTGCATTGCAATCCATTCATTTGTAATGAATAGAGCTGTGGTCTCTAAGGGGAGAATTGCTGGAGAACTGAGCTAATCTGGTGAAAATGTACAAACATTCAATAGCATTGCCTAAAGTTATTGTTCACCAGGGTGGATAAAACCTCAGAAAGCCCTTTAAGGAACTCAGCACAAACCTGCTTCTCGGCTCGGGCCCTCGGTTTCTTCAGTGTTTTGCTTCTCCTCTGTACCGTCACCACCTATTGAGGAAAAAGCATAAAAATTATTTATGATGTGTCTTTTTATTAGAAACAGCAGCAGCCATACTAATTGTAACCAATTCAGCACAAATGGCTAATTTACAGCGAGGTGCCATGATAAAAGGGGGCAGACATAAAGGTAAACTGAAAAAACTTGCAATTATAATCAGTTACATATAAAACAGTCACATTTTCACATCTTAAGCTGAGGAAGGACGTTTAATACTAAAGATTTTTATCTCAATAGGCACACTGGAAATACCTGTATACCAAATAAAGGTATGACTCCCTAAATACTGTCCGTAACAGACGAAATTTGTTGCTTGATCTCAGTCCATGTATATTATGAAAATTCTTTCCTAAGATCATTTTTCTCCAGTAACATTTCCACAAGATCTTTGAAGTGGCCGTGTTTCTGACTTGTAGAACCTACTTCTATGCCTATGGAAGGTAAGAATAGATGGGGGAGGATCACCTGAAATCTAGTTTAAAGCAAAAGGCACAACGCCACTTAGCTAAAGTATAAAAATGCATCACAAATGACTGCAAAGAAGAGAGCAAAATAAACCAAAGTAAGATTGCTAGGACTGAATGCATTTCTCCCCTTTTTACATTCACATTCACTCCCAATTTTCTCCACTACTTTGCATTCGCATTCATTATCTATTTTCTTCCTCCAGCTCCCTTTTGGAAGGCAAGTACCAAAGAGCGAATCACCACTGAGAAAAGTAATACCCTGGAGAACATCTACGGACACAAGATCAACCTCTCTTAACCTTTGCTTGGCCTGATTAGAAATATATTAGGAAGTCTGTATTTTCAGCGACGGAGAAGGCTCTTTCAGCTTCATAATAATCTTAGGGGCTGCAGTGCAGCTTCCAAATCAGATGTGATGGCTACGCTCCCTCTTTTCCAGCATGGCGAGATAGACAGCGAGAACAGCTGAGCACCAGCCTTAATGAGGCATTTGAAAAACTGACTGCTGAGCATATACACAGGGAGAAAAGAAATTCATTCCCCGGCCTGTAAATGGCTTGATAATGATACACATATTTTTTGCTGTGATCTTTTCTGGCTCCTGGGTTTTTCTGATTACAGCTTCTCTAAAGCAGCACGGTTACAAGGTCCTCGCGCCTCCACCTTGCTTTTGCTTAACACATGGGAGTCTGCTGAAGAGAACAGCAGTACCCCAAACGCAATTAGGTGCACGGAAGAAAAACAGAGAAAGTGCATGTTTGTCAGAAGGAAAGGTGTACATCTGGTGGCATGCCACGCTCAGTTCGTATTTAAGGCTGAGGTATGAGGCTCTCCCTCTTACCAGCAGGCAATACATCCTGGCATCCAGCAGATGGGACTAGCGGAGAAGTATTTCCAGGCTGACCCTGTAGAGAGCTGCCCTCAGGAGGAGAGGAAACAGAGCAGGAGTTTGACACCTCACCTGAGAGGGGAGTGGTGGGCAGGGAGCAGCTGATGGCCATCAGCAAAGACTCTGGCCTCCTGCCTGCTTGGTAACTCTGTACCCATCACCAGCCTTCACAGATGACCAGCTATAGTGATTTCTTAGCACATTAGTGAGCTCCAGCTCATAAAAAAATTGCATTACGTGGATGACCAAAATGGCTTGATAAAACCAGCCGGTTTTGCTCCCTTTCCACCTTTTTTCTCCCTTTTCCCAGCTTTTCAAAATCAGTGTTCCACCTGTCCACACACAACAGAACTCCATGCAAAATCGGAAATTAACTGTGCTAGAAGATAAACTTTTCTCTCTCCCTCCCCTTTTCTTTTAAAACATGGGCTTTGGATTTTGCAAGCTTTTCTGCAAGCAATTAATAAATAAGGAAAAAAATCCTTTGCATCACCAGGATGTGTTTCAAAGGGATAAAATCATCTAGCTCAGGAGGTGCAGAAGGGAACAGTATGTTCAAGACAATCCTGTAACACAACAGTGCAGTGACACTTGAAAAATCCTTACCAGATCCCAAGAGAATATTGCATCACTGTGAAACAACTGGTGCCAGAGCAGGAAGGATTTCATTATGGCCAAGTGCAACATGCTTCGTCTTGCACAGAAAGACTTTACATTCAGAAAAAGAAGGTGAGACATATCACCATAAATGGCAACTACCTATATATCACCAAAAATCATTTTAGCAATTACCTTCCTGCGTTCACAACACAAACTACACTTCCGGATGATACTTGTTTCTACATCCATTATAACAACTACAAGTATAACCATGAGTTATTTGGCTAAAATCAGGTATTCCAAGATTCATTCATGTTTATTGCCAAGGGACTACATCTCTTGTTAAAGTCACTTACAGCAAACTTAAACTAAAAAAGAAGTTTATATGATCATCTGGTTCATTAGATTATCAGACAACCACATATTCACCAGTATGTTCTGTCAATCCTAAATCTATTTCACTGGAGATTCACTGTTTAAAACTGGCCTAACAGAATGATAATTACAGCACTCTATATTGGATTCTCAACATGTTTTCCGTCTAACACTTCATTTTGTTCTTTTAGATAGAAAAATGTAAAAGATTTTAAGCAGAAGCTTCACCTCTTGTACTCTGACCCAGTCCAACAGACTGACTGGATCGTGACATGAAAATTAATTGCGATCATCATACTGAAAGCACATGTTGTGCCTGTCAAGTGACTTCGACAGAATTAGAGAAAAGGAAACACTAAAAATTAAGAATGGACAAGTGATCCTCAAGTAAATGACTTGCAGAAGGAAGAGTTAAGCTCTGCTTGGCCTGGAGAATCTCTTAATCTCAGGAGAAAGGGAGGAAGTGGGATATGAATACACCGATATGAAAGCAAACTATAGAGGGTGGAGAAGGGACTAATCCCAAAGCATCTGACAAACACTTTTTTCCATTTTTTAAAAACCCTTCTAATGAGCCTCTCACCAAGTGTCTTCTACTGATGAAGAGTCTTTCTGTAATTATTGCTCTCCATTGGAGCTGGATGCAGAACAAATGGAAAGGATTTAAGTAGCACATCCTCAAGGCTAAGAGCTGGAAATATATTTTACAAGAGTAGCAAGCCAGTTTTTCACCATATTTTTATTCACCCTGGTTCTACTTTTCTCCAGGCAGAAAAGCCAGACCCAGTGCATTTCCCTTGAGTCTTCCCCATGACATTATTAATAATAAAAATGTCTTTTCCACTGGATGGCTTATGCAGTATCTGCCATCCTTCTCTTTCCACTACCGCAGCATTTGGCGATTCCATTTCCTTTAGGTGGAAGCTGTCCTCACAATATTCACTTTTCCATTATACTATAATTGAACAGCAATCTGTCACTCACTCCAAAGGAGATGGAAAAACTGGCAAATGACATGTCGTGTCATTTTAGGCCAGCAAATGTAAATGATTTTGAGCCACATCAAAAGACAGATGGGAACATCTGTTTCTTTTCCCCAGAACGGCAGTCAGTTGAAAAAACCAGGAGTTTGAGAACTACAGTAGCACCTTACAAACAAAATAAGCACATCAGACACTAAAATACCTACCTCTGGCCATATATTTTGTTTTCCCTCGCCAAGCTGACTACTGTCTGATAGATGCTTGTCCTCTCCTCTTGGCCTTTTTCTTTGGGATCAGCAAGAAAATTCTGCCCTCCCCCTCCATGATATATACACTCATTTATATTTGGTAGAAAACAGGCTAAACAGTGATCAATCAGCACACTCAGCAAGCTGGCAGAGCAAGAGGCACTTCTAACTAAACTAGAAAACCGGATACTCTGTGAGTGCCTGCCCACTTCGTGTTAAGGAGAGGTATTTAGCATGCACAGTGATACGCCAGCTGCAGTAGCAGCCCCAAAATGAAGCAGATGATATGATAAATAATAAGTCAGCAGTCAGACAGGAGAGGGCTGGGACAAGATACCTATGAAAGTCCAGAGGACAAACCCTCAGCAGTAACATAAGAGCAGGTTTTAGCATTCTTCCCATTTTCCCTGCAAGAGCCTGGAGGCACGTGGCTTTTTACGTCTTTCACTGTTCTTGCGACAAACATGGCAAGTCAAAAATATTAATAGCCTGCTGGCCTCTTGGCTTTTCCCATTTCAGAGCTGAATAAGCGCCAGGTTCACTCATACACCTACTCCTCTTCAGCAGTACCTTTTTTCACAGGCAGTCAGAGATGTGCTTAGAGCTGAGTCTAAAGTCAGTGTCTCAAAAACTGGTGCAAAGAAGACGTTTTCCAGAAGAATTATAAATTATGTATTTTTAGTTAAAGGAAGAAATTCTTCATAACCAGTACAAACCAGTCTACTTCTGCCTTTCCAACACAGAGGTTATTAATAATAAAACTGTTTTCACTACTGAGAAATCTTACTGTACTTATATCATCCATAGTGCATCAAGAGTAAGGTTCCTTCAAACAAACTCCTCCTTCCTGGAGTAGAAATAAGAGAGACAGCGAGTCGATGGAGGCTCACACATCTTGTCTGCCACTCTCACATACCTGCGTAGGCACCAGATCCCCAAGCACCAGGTTTGATGCCATCACATCCCTGCATGGCACTTGCCATGCCAATCTGAGTGCACCCTCTGGCTCTCCAGGTGGTCAGTGACCGTGCACCTCTCCTAGGGTCTGGCCAGGGAATCTCTCCCCAAGCTTGGCCACGCTTCTGTGACAAATGCAAATGCAAACTGAGATCTGGCAGATAAGTGATGCCAGTTTTGAATTATCTTTTTTACAGCACAAAAATATTGCCATGGTAATCATACTAATGATGTGAAGGTCCTTCTAGGATAACGGGGAAACTAATTAATGAGAAAATTAAAAATACAGGCCCTTGATCTTACAGCTGTTACATTCTGCACACATGAGTAGATATGCTGACTTCAGTAAAACTCCTAATATGCAAGAAGAAAGCACACGTATATCCATATATGCACTCAAGATCATACAGCCTACAACCATTTCCAGACTATCCCAGTGGCAAAATGATATCAGACATAAAACAAAAAGTACATACACACAAAGGCCATTATTGTAGAACTACAAACGCATTGAAATGAATCATTAGGGTGGTGGCCTGAGGTTACTGAACATTTTCAGTTTGCATTTTAATTTCTTTTAATTAAATTATGATTTAGGTCAGTTTTAATCACTACTGGAATATAACCCCTTTGGGGTAAATTTTAAGAAGGGCTAGCAAAGAGTTATCTGCAGTAATTGTTTAATGGAGTTATGAGACTTTTTCCCTCCGTGCTGCTTCAACAATTTACCTCGCTGCAGCCTCAGACATGAATGCGCTGCTGTCAGTGCACCCAGCCCAGCAAAGCTGTCAGCGTAATAAATAACAGGTTTTCATTTTCATGCAGCATTTTGTCAGGAATTGTCGAGCAGTGTGGGAAAAGAACGAGAAAACTGTAGCTTGTAGGGATTATCTCAGAGGTTAAAAATAACACTATTGTATTTCACCTATTTAACGTCCTGAGAAATAGAGGAGCCTAATCTAAATCCCACTGAAGTCACCAGGCACGTCCCCCTTGCCTCACTCCTCTGCAGGTCACAAGGCAAGTAACTCAGTCTCATTACACCTATTCTGGTCAGGGAAGAACCAGGGGACAAAGCGTGGGCCAACAGCTATAGCATCAAATTAGGTGCTCGGAAGACACAAGCACTCAGATTTGTCCCAGCCCTCTTCATACAGAACATTGCTGGGAATCTTGTGCTAAGCTGGGTGTAATTTTTCTGTCTGACATATGGTGAGATTCAGATACTGTAATACAGGTAAGGGACATCTAAAATTTCATTGCCAAAGATGCCAATCATCACTATTTCTGACAATCTGCAACTGTGACTGTTCAAAACAAATGAAAGCAGACACCTCCTGGAAGCTTCAGCTCTCCGGCATAACCAGAGCATGGACATCATCATACCTTAGACATCATATGCAGCCAGCACAGAGAACAAAGATACAATTGGCATTTTGATGCCAAAAATACACAACCTGTGCTGCACATGTATTATCACTATCATCACAGTACACAAAAGTGGACAGAAATTGCTCATGTGAGTTGATGCACGTTGAAGACCAAGCTGAGGCAGAGGACAGAGAAGCCCTGACTTTGAGCCCTACAGGTAGTCCTATCGAAGAGACAGAGAAAGAAAGGGACCCTGTACACGAAGATACACACTACGAACACAAATTCTGTTGTTACTATATCCATTTTTTATTTGTTCACACTCCCCTGGTGTGCATAAGAGACTAAGATGACCACACACTGCTAAGGACTGCAGAACAGCTTCTTTTCTAAGCCACAGTCAAAATAAAACATGAGACCTATTCCTATTTTTTCATATACGTCATGAAATCATGTGTTGTGGCAATGTAACAAAGTGAAGACACGGACAGAGAAGCAGCACAGGACATCACACTTATTAAAAACAGCATAAGAAGTGAATCAAAACATGTTCTATTTTGCATCAATATTTTAGAATTAAGGGACTAGCCCTCTTTTCTGCACTGGACCTAAACGATCACGGATATACTGTTACTCACATCACAGTTAGAAATGAGAAATGAATTCTTTGACAGATGAGTCCCCTGCAGGTACACTGCTTTGTCACCGTGTATAATTCTCCTCTGACAACATTGCATTAGTCACTTTAGAAACTTAGGATTTTGCACCTTAGCTCATCTCAGGAGAAGCATCTAGCTCTGAAACATCCAGTGTGAAAACAGGAATTGCAGCTTTCTGTCTGGGATGGTTTACACACACGTATGTTCGGCTGCTAAAAGAAACCCAGATGGCTAAATGGTGAAAGCAACAGGACTGCACATCACCTGTGGGGGCCAAAATGAGCTGCATTTTCAAAGCTGTCTTGTGTGGCCACTGCATGGCAATTTAATGAAACAGCAGAAGCCACTTCAGCAATGAAAAGAATCTTCTAAGAAAGGCTTGCTTGGAGAACAAGTACAAATAGAAAAAAATACAGATAACCTCCTGGGTTTCCCCTGGCTAAGTGGAAGGCGATCACCCGATATTCTGAGAGCTGTAATCAGTCAAGACAGATGATGGACTTCAAAACAGAAATGAAAAAAGAAACTATCAACCAAAACAGATAGAGGTTAATAGCATCACTTTAAATATAACCAATCTGCATTAAGGTGAAACATTTTACAGACATGTTTGATGCACATGCTTCCCAGGGAATTTCTTCTGTAGTGCTTTATCTTAATTTAAAATTTTATTTAAGGATTTGGTTTGGTGGTAAAAAGAGTACAGTAACTTCTAAGCTATCTTAATAAGAAGTAGCACTTTTAAGGCTGAATAAGAAAGTGTGTGGTTTTGAAGTATAATTATATGTCTAGATGTTCATTTTCAGTAGAATATGAGTGGAGCAGAAATTTATTGAGGAATATTATTGCCCTGTGGGATGCAAAGAAGAAATGTAGCTACAAGTTCTCAATTTATAAAAGAATCGCTTGCTATAAACCAAGAACATTTTTAAAATTATCAGAAGTCAAATGCAGTTAATATTAATCCATACCTTAAAGACAGAGACAATCAGGTCTGCACAGCATTAGAAGGCCCTTTGAAAAGACACTTTAAGCACTCCTGTGCTATGGTAACATAGTAAAATCCAGCTGCTGTCCCCAGACCCAGGGAGGCTCAAGCCCACCAGAGAGGAGAGTGGCACAAGCCAAGCACTGCTTCTTGGGGGTGTGAGTACTAAAGCCTCTCTATGAAGCCAGGGAGTGAACAGCAAAGCTGCAGAAATTGTGAACCAGGAGAACCAGGAAGGAGAAGACTTACCTTAATCTCACAATTCAGGGACTAAGATGTAAAATGAGTTTCGCGTTCTGGTCCCAAGGCTATGAGTTTTTAGTCATCGGACAAAAACTTTCAGGAGAAGGGACAAGGAGACAGGGTGTCTCCCTCTGGGTGAGCATCCTTCCTAATTACCATGATCTGCTGAACAAACGAGTTGTAGAGATGAGATGTGATTCCACTTTGCCTCATTTCTGCTGTGTACTTGTGTACTCCAATCATTAGACTAACACCTCTGATAGATAGAGCATCCACCAAGTGAGGCAGGAGCCTGCTGGTGAGCCCCAGGCTCCTGACACTCCCAAGCAATGTTTCAGACATTTGATGTTGGTCCTAAAAGCCAAGGGGTCGATAGTGTGAGGACCTCATCAGCCAAAAGAACCAACTCTACCAACTCTCTTAAAGGTAATTTGTGTTCATTTTGACTTTCCTGACTTGGGTCATCTGTCAAACTGCTCTCCTTCCCACCAAGTGAACAGAAAGCAGACAAAGTTCGTTCCAGACGAGCAAGTCCAAGGGACCAGCTCCTCGCACATACACTGAGGCTCAGCTAAGTTGGTCGTGTGAGAGCAACAACCTATTAGTCTATCAGGAAGAATCTAGTCACTAATTTCGGGACATGTTTATGAGAACAGCTAGAGCAAGCCAAGTTGCAGAGCTTCAGTTCTGCCTTCACATCCCTTGAGGATGGAGAGCAAGGATGATCCTGACCTCAAGAAGCAGAAGAGCTTTTGCTGCATGGATTGATTATCTTTTTCCTGGAAGAGGAGAAAAATCAGGCAGTTGTCCTGCTGTTGTTAGATGTTTTAGTCGTCTTTGATACCATATTGATCACCTGGTGGGAATGGAGCAGCTCTTGGGCAGGCTCCGTTTTCTACCTCATTGAGAAATCCCGTAAGGAAGGAAAGAGCAAACAGTTATGCTTCTCCCAGTATCAAGGAAATCTACATCATGCACCTCATCATCCAGTACGTATAAGAGAACATTTGGGGTGGTAGCTAAGAGAAATAAATAACATTTTAAATTTTTATTTTGTTAGACTTCTGTAAAAAACTGTTTGCTTTTACTTGGTGACAATCCACAGGATGAGAACAGGTGACCTGTGGCTGCTGTGCTGTGACAAATACTGCCATTTTGTCTATGGAATTACTTCAGGATTGTGTTACAAAGCTATGGAAGGAAGATGTGCAAAGTTTTGTTTAATGCTGAATGTATTTTTCTTACCTGAGACTTCACAATCACTCGATCACTGAGTGCACCTGACTGAGGGGAAAGGTAACATTATCACTGGCTGACTTTGCTTTCCCAGGACTCAGGAAAGGGGCAGGAGGGAGAGGGGAGCGTAGAAAATTGCACTGCATGTTTGCACATGTCAAACCTGAAATACTGCAGGGAATCTGGGAGTAAAGAATGTTTCTCCATGTATCCAGCCTATCCCTTTCCCCAGACAACAACCTGTGCTACAACAAAAATCTATTGAATACAACCATTGACAGGAGAATCTGTTCTGCAGTTCTCGCTTGCTTTTCTCTATCAATGGTCTGAAGACAGAGAACAATGTATCTAATAGCATAATAACAGACACCATTAATAACTTCAGAGGTTCAGGCTAAAATCGCTTTCATTAGCATGTCAAGTGTTTATTTTACCTTACTGCAAAACAAGCTCCTTACATACAGCCACTTATTCGACTTTCCTTGATTGCAGAGAGGGTAATAATGAAGAAGCCTACTTTCCACGTGCTTCTGTGGAGGTTTTTACATGCACTGAAATGATACTGCTCCATTACATCCAGCCAATGAGCCGGCTTGGTGTGCTGGAGAAATACAGCAGAAATATTACCCAACTCGGTGGAATAGTTTTTACAGACTGCCACAAGGGCATGAGGCTGTTAAAACAGCACGTTGTATTCTCATCTTCAGCCTAAAAGGACAGCTAAGCAGCAGAAAAAATATCTGGTTCTTCCTGTGCCTCTGTATATTTGTTAAATATTTTGTATCTGGTCATGTTAGCAAGGGGAAAATAATCTTATGTTATATTTAAGTATCTCTGGATTGCTTTTAATGCTAAAAGCCACGGGTTGAAGATTTTTAGTTTGCTGATTTTTTGTTTGTTTGTTTGTTTGTTGGGGGTTTTTGTTGTTGTTGGTTTTGTTTGTTTGTTTTTAAACTTGGGGTACCTACAGCATGTGAACTATCCCAAAGTTAAAACATGCTGAACACGAAAGCATTTCAGTTTTACCGCGAGGAAAATTCAACAAAGTTGACTTCAGGCAGGGTTTGGCTTTATTGTGCTTTATTTGAGACTGTTTGTATGCATTAGCTTCTCAGATCTTCAAAAAAAAAAAAGGAAAAAAAGAAAAAGTCAGTTTTTTGGAAATGAAGACAAACTCCCACCTAAAAAAAATTAGCCAGACACGTAGTTCTGGTTCATGTCAAACATTCACAGCTTTCACAATCTTCAAAGCTCCCCATTAAAAGTTCTTCTAATTAGTCAAAACCAACAGCTAATAATTAGTATGTTAGAAACTAAATCCTATTCCCAGACAAATGTGTGCAAATCCCATTTACTTCAATGGAAATTGCTCACAGGTGTGTTACATTAGACTCGAGCCGCTCGCAACTTTATAGGAATTCAGTGTCTGGAGCCTAATGGTTTGACTTCTCTTCAAAAGAGAGGCACAGGTAACGCCACAGAAATCTGATCCAGGTTTCTTCCCCAGCCCCCCTCAGCAAACACTTTAATTACCTTTTTTTCCCCCTCTGTCACAACCACCCTCAAATCTAAATTTAGACTTTCAATCCGAAACATTACAGGCCTGATTCCTGCCTAAGGAAAAGAGGGCTTCCTCGCCAGCTAGATTAAATTCTGCAGCAGTGATTATGCGTTACAGACCTCAATTCTGCATCAGCAAAATCTACCGTACAGCATCAAATTCAAGGAGTTCAGGCATTTTACAGCTCGAGGGTAATGTAATCATTCTACGGCCGTGCTATTTACTTCACCCTTCCAATGCATTTGTTTGTGCTTCACAAAGTGAGCCGTAGGTCACCAGGAAACATTGACAGGCACAGTAAACTAGGAAACCCTGTCTAGTAAGCCACAGAAAGAGTGGAACATCATCAGTTATTTTTCCAATGGAAGGAAAACCTTACAGTTTTGCAACTTTTTTTTTGTTTTTTGACACTGATACAATGAAAGCTTTTAGCCACACTCCAAATAAAAATATTCCATAAAAAACTATTATTGTTTCGCCTCTTTAGAAATACGGAAAATGACACCATGCTCTCACACACACCGTTTAGTCTGCATATGAAACGACATGCGGTTTGTCATCACTGAATTCTCTAATCCAAACATAAAAATGGTATTTTAATGTCAGGAGGGTTTAGGGCATCAGGAAAGGAAAGAAGACCAATCGGGATGCGATTTCTTGGGTCCCCCCCACACCTTCCAGGCGATGACAGCTATTGCTTTAAGTACTTGCCATTAACAACCAGTCACAATGTTAGTGACAGGATGTTACTAGCAGTTACTTAAAGTGATAGATGTTAACATTTTTCTGCTCTTTATGACTCACACTATACCCCAGTCAGAATATTTTAGGAGCTGAACACACAGCGCTGGGTCAAAATGATGAAGATCATGGAGCCACTGGTTGAGGTGCAGAATGAGACATGTCATTTGAGGAACATCAGGTCAAAGAGAATCCATGATAAGGAACTGTCATGGTTTAAAGATTAAGGTTCATCCTTTTAACTATTTCACATAAGGGGAATTCTCCAGCATTGAGGTATTTTGCTCTTTCACATATACATGAAACCCTGCACTCCGCAAATAAGTCTTTGATGTTAACATCTTTTAACAACTCTCTTAATGAGATACAGATTAAGAAAAGATGCTTTGATCCAATTTCAGAACAGCATAGACCACATTCACCTCCGTACACATGGACAAGCTGCCATGTGAAGACTCAAGTGCAGGAGGAAAGCAGTCTTACAGGAACAAAACTATAGGCATAATGTGAAGCACCTGTGACTATGGATAGATGTAATACACTGCGTAAGATCTAGAGCCATAAACACTGTAAATGTAATGGAAAAGGACACAGCAAAATTTTCTTGACGAAAGTGAAAGCAAGAATTTTATCGCTCTGTGTTTTGCAGCAGGGACCTGATTTACCTGATCAACTTAACCAACCTGACTATGACCCGAGCACTGCACAACATGCGTTACATTTTGTATTATTAATTACATAAAGTTAGAACAGGTTAGAGATAAAGCAGCAACAATTTCTCATTATGTATCAGCAATAATCAGCAGCCCATCGCATAAAACCAGCATTTATAATTCTGACTCTATCTTGAGGTGAAATAAGCTTCAGAAGAACTACAATCTCATGATCTAGGCCAGAAGGAATTTTCTGAGTGTTTGCAAACAACGTTCCTGAATGAAAATTTTCCAGCTCTTTCCCAAGAATTCAGAGTAAAGCTTTCACCCCAAAATGCAGAATTGATTATAAGCTTTGAAAAATTGTCAGACCACCTACCTTCAGCATCATCTTGCAGGTCCCCAGGCTGCTCTGCTTTGCTCTTTGTGGGAGATGGAGGCTGGCCTTTTTGTTCCAATCCTTCTTTAAACATAAAATAAATAAATAAATAAACAACCTATATTATTTTGAAACTGTTTTGTCAAATATCTCTATGCATGATATCACAACTGTGAGTACATTTCTTCTCAGCATTCCGTTCAGTACCTGATACCTATCTGTCTGTTATTAAAACTAATTACTGTGTCATCTGTTACAAAAGTCATAACAGGCATCTTCCATTCTAGAAGTCCAAACTGGACTGTCTTTGACTTTCCCATTGCAGCAGTGAAGAAAGCTCACGCTAAAATGACATACTTCTTCACAAGCTCTTAATATCTTCAGAAACAGAAAATTTAGTTTTAATTTGTGCTTTTAAACATAATATATATTAATAAGAATTATTAAGAAACTGCATTAAGAAACTGTGGAGAAATAATCTGAATGAAAATATTTTCCCTCTCAGCTCAATTCTCCATTGAGTGTTACAACACAGTAACAAATGAATATTGACCAAAATTAGTAATGAAATGAAAGGTAGTGAAGCAAAGTTAAGGAAATGAAAGCTTTACAAGATAGAAATGTTCTGGTTCAAAAAAATCCACTCCAACCTTTTAGCCAGAAAGCAACAGAAAGATGGAGGAAAAGGAAGACCATCTAAGTAAAAACAGTAACTGAGGCCAGTGAAGTTTAATATCTCCCCTATTTGTAGGGACTGAAGTTCACAGTGTTTAATACCAGTTGGTTAAACTTTAAAAATCATGACCTTTTTCTACAACATTTTTAAAATAACCTGTCATCTTAACTTAAAGGATGAAATTACTGTCTGTTTGCTATGATAGATCTCAAGACAAAAATTGGTAGCACAGAAAGCCAGTTAGTACAAAAAGGAGCCTAAGATAGAAACAAATAAAAGGTATTTGTAAATTAAGATATCTAATTAAGGCAGGTTCACTAATTAAATAATTCTCCAAACATTGCTGCTTAACCACAAAAGCAGAGAATGGCAGGCAATTAAATCTCAATTAATTGCACCTACTGAATCTACTCAACCACAACAGGGAAAATAACTTTGTCATTTGACCTTCCATCAAACCTCCGAATTCCTTGTAGCTTGGGTGAAGGGGAAGCCTAAAGAAAACATACTTCTGCAAATGTTGGAAAGAAACCTCGACCACTTATAATCAGGAAATTCAGGAAGACCTATGGTCTTACAGGATTTACCCCTGTTGCCATGCTCTGAGAAAATAATCATGGTATTACCTCAAACTTAGCTAATTAACGTGAAAATAAAGCTATCTATGTGTATTATATCTTGCTTAAGTACTCTGAAAACCCCACTCTCTTGTCATACACAGCTCAGTCATCTACTCTGAATGTTGCTGGATTTTTAAAGAACTTGCAGTAAACAGATGCTCGGTTCTCTTAAAGGACTTGGCTTCACTAGGAGCTGTAGATCTACCCTTTTATCTTCTACCCTTCCACAACTACACTACATATATCTAGAACCAACATACTGAAAGCTTCCAAACAGGAGGTATGAAAGAAGTGAGTGAGGATGTGGAAAGGGAACTTGCAGGGTGGTCAAGGGGAATATTTTATTCATTCAACAGTGAAAAAGGGACCAAATCATTGGCTTTGCATGGAGCCCAGGAAGCTCATAAAAGTTCTCTGCCTGTCCTCCTGGGAAACTGGTTACTCCACTGTATTTATGTCAAGAAAAGGAAAAGAAAAAGAAGAGCCACAGATTGGGAAGCTGGCAGCAATTTACATGAAGAGCTCAAAACAGCAATAAAAATTCCGAAACAGAGATCTGTATTTCAGAAATTAAATTCCATCTCACTTGCTATATTTTAAGGAATGAGCATTATTCCCCCCAAAAAAGCCAAACTGAATATTGTTCTTAAAAATTTCTTCTAGAGTGGAATTACTGTTTCATTATAGAATTCCATATAGTTCAGAGCTTGAAGGGCACTTAGCAATCAGTAAATAAAATGAGTTACTGCAAAGCAGAACAAGATTCAAGGTTTGGCTTAGTATCAGGAGGCTGACCTTTCCTGACAGCACTTAACATAGGACATGTGCTGCGTCCTGTCATTGCATTTGCTCATCTAAATTTGAAATTCAAATATAATATTTCCAGGAAAACAAGAGTTTTCAAGTGCTAAGATGAATTTATTTCTGGAGTGGTGAGAACGTAGGAGTAACCGTAAGAAATGCTGTGGGGAAAAATAAGGGCACTTTTTCAAACCTTTAAAAAGGTTACTCAGGAGCATCAGTGACAGAGTTCAACAAAAACTTCAATACAAAAAAGAGATCCTGAAAATAATCAGGCTTTTAAAGATTGATTTCTGCCAACACTCTCCTGTTCTTTTAAGAAGTAACGTGAACATTTACAGTGGACCATACGGATGTATGGCTTCTTTGGTTCTAATGCCACTCTGAACTACCTGCTATGTTTCCTTTTTTGGTCGACAATGATTCACATCAGGGAATCAAATCAATAGAAGTATTTCAATCAACACCCTTCTACTGATGAATTTTATCATGAATCAATCTGTGAGGTTTCCTTCAGTCCCAAAAGTCAAACGTCAATCAAGTTTAAGTGCAAAAATGTCCAGCCAGGTCTTTCAGGAGTGTCTGAATACATTAGATAATATAACCAACATCTTAATTGACAGTACAAAGATGGAGAGGGAGGAGGTTCACACTCAGAGAAGTCAGAACTGTTACTATCTCAAAAGAAATTATCTTTTTTGCACTCTCTAAAGAACCTTAAAATGCTCACAAAAGGACATAGAGGCACTGTCCCAGGAGAATAAGATTTCAATTTCAATTCCACCCCTTTTTAACAGATTTTCCTTGTTCCAGAGACAGAAAAGGATTTGCGCAGGCTTCAAAATAATGTCTTTTTATTATGATCAAAACACAACTCTTAACTCTTTCTGCTCTCAAGTAGTATGTATGTCTTTCAGGACAGTTAGCCAAATATTACAGAAATTTTGCCTGCAAATTTCTGTTTAGCACATCTAGACAGGTGTCTGGTTATATTAAAAGCTTTTCTAATCACGATCATCTGTGCAAAAAGGTTTCAGAGCTCTAACTCTGGGAGAAATTATTCTTCTTTATAGGCTAATTCAGAGGGTCAACAAGCCACTTAAATCTCACAGTGTGTCTCCAAGTAAGCTATTCCCAAAATCCCTCAACACTTCCAAATCCCCCTGGCTACAAGTGATTGCTATTCTCATCTCAGAAAAAAAGATACAGTCTCCCTCCAAAAAAAAGTGTCCAAGTATAAGAGTGTTTACACAATGGAATGTACAAAGAAATCTTGTATTTATACAGCATTGTTTATAATTGGGCTTCCCTTGTTAGCATGAATGTGATCCTTCATCCTGCCCTGCTGGCTGACCGTGGCTTCTGAAGTAACAAATAGGTGGTTAAACAGGATGCCCAGGACAGAAAAGGGATATCCAGCAGGGCATCTGTTCTGAACAGCTATTAGATTGGAAATGAGAGACACTAGTGTGGCAACATTCATACAGGTGAGGTCACAAGGCTTTGGTATCTGGTAGAGAGTGAATCTGAACAGGTTGAGGGATAATAGAGACTCAGAACTGAAACTCTTTTCTGTTTTCTGGTTTTGTTTGTTTTTTTAATGGTAGAAGAATTAACTTCTGTCAGTGCGTAATAATGTGATACTATTGTGTAGGAATCTGGACCATGCTTCTCATAAAAGCACATGCTTCTACAATTTCCACATGTAATTACTGCCATCGTGCGCACAATTATGGCAGTATTAGGGCTTATTTTGCACGCTTCTGTGCATGGATATGTGAATCTACCAGTATAAAAGCTAAGTCCTTCAGAAGTTAAAGTTTAGAATAATCTTTCCTTAATGGAGCTTAAAACATTAAGCATCACGACCCTGCAGTGTTAAATCACTGAAGTTAAAGGTAGACAAGAATATTTAGGTCATCTGGTCTTCTCTTTGCCTATGTGGGACATCACTCATAAAGGAAAGCTGAGCTGTAGAACTGCACAGGTCCCTATCCGATGTTACTGTATCTGCCCTTTTGACACAAGCCATTCTATCAACAAACTGGATGACATATGATAACATCAAAGCACTTGGAATTAAATGGTGCAGTTAAGTCAGCAGCTGCTACAAGATACAGCATCCAGAATAACAAACTGACGGGTTAAAATCCCATGAGCCAAACACCATTAGTAGAGTGGTCTCGGTGTGTATATTTAATAAAACTAGGTAATTTTTATTATTAAGTGTTTTTCTTATTCTAGTACAGCCAAGATATGCAGTGATGTTATGTGACTACCTCTCTGAAATGGTCATCCATGCTTGTTGATCTTATAGCATTAATGTAGATATTAATGGCAGACATAATTATGATATTCTCTTATTTATTTTGATGTGAAGCCACAGAAAGGCAGGCCTTTCTGCATCTAATGAGCTACTTGCCCTTCAGGGTGGTGGAAACACTAGACAGATTACTTTCATAATGTATCCATCACTCAATAATACATACATTTGGTCATCTGTTATTCCTTACTGCCAGCTAATTCTCTAGCTGTTCCCACAGCCTAAATCTGGTGTGCACTGAAGTCAATGGAGAGTAGACAACGATCAGGGTTTTTCCCCTTGCCACCAGGTTTAAATTAGGACCGATTCTGTAACTTCCACCTCATTCTACTACAGTCTTCAAATGGAAATCAGAACAGATAGAGTAAGTCTACATTTGTGTCCCTGTAATTCAGCATGTTTTCTCTTAGTTTGATATTGGTACTCAGAAATACCTAGCCAATAGGAAGCTGGAGGCACCAGAATGTAGGTGAAATTTAGAATACATGAATCTCTGCCCAAAGGTTCTACACATGCATGTAGCCTGAAACATGTGCTCTCCAGGAATCGAACATTTCCTTTTTTCTCTTTTTCCCCCCCTTTTTTTCTTAAGCACAGGAATTGGATAAATAACCCCAAAGCGCAATGGATACAGACAGCTCAAAAAAACAGGGTCATCAATATCTGTGCCAACTGCTGACTCCATCTGCTGGAGTCATGACCCATGAAGTCAAGTGGAATGAAGAATGATTATTCAATTAATACCTTGAAGTGGTGACTAGAAGCTGCTACTCTACTTTTCCGTTAGAACAGTAAAGAACAGGTATCCTTCAAACTGATAAAAATCTGAGTATAAAAATGAAAATTTCCCTCAATGCAGAAATTATATATTTATAATTCCCACACACGTATCCTACAATTGTCAAAAAGTCCATAGGGAAATAGGTCAAAAGGGCATAACTTCTGTGCATCTGCCCTACTGCTGGAGCAGATATACAGAAGATACTTGTCTTTAGCCATGTAGGTATTGATTGCTGACAACCAGTGCACTGATTCCCAAAATACCTCTAAGTGACAAAGAAATAACCAAGTACATGTCGCTGAAGCTCACAGCACCCTACAGGCAAACCTGTCAGGGAAGCTATGATCTCATCTCTCTCATATGCACAAAGAAACAGACTGGCGGGGAAATATCTTCCTCAAATGACTTAATTCAGTGATAATTTCCCAGAGCAGCTACGTACCTTCACCCAAATTAATGAAGCCATGAAGGATATAAGGCAAGAGAGAACAGAGACTGGCTATTAAGTGGATATGTACTTCCTTTTAATTTTAATTTAAAGCAATTTAAAATGCTTTAAAAAAAAAAAAAATCAATGTAATTTGCATAATCTCCATAAAAGCAACAAGACAAAACTGCAGAATAATTTGGCTTCCGAAAATATATGTGTCATGATAACTGTAAAAAATGAAATTGGAAATATTAGATGAATATTTCAAATTCAACTGTAAGATAATCCTTGGCAAATGTTTGTTGTATAAGGACGGTCTTTATTTTTCTACTTTTATGTATGTATGTACTACTATATCACACTAATTGTAAGAAAATTTCTAAAAGTTCCTATCCAGTAATCTTGACACAGAAAAGTAATTATAATTATATGTAATAAAATCAACAGGCCAGAACAGCCATAAAAGAATATGCTAATCCATCAGCATAACACATATCTAGCCGTGTATACCCATGTTTTCACATCTATGCATATACGCCATTCTTCAAGTCCTTCTAATTTCAAAGCTAATTAACTGGTTGTATAAACCTTCATAATCCATTTGTCTTTAGGACAATCTGGCCAATTTAAGCAACCAACATACTGCTTCAAAAGCTTTTACTTCTAGTTTCTGGCTGGTACATCTCTGCCTTTCTCCATGTGGCTCTCCTTTCTGATCCCGTATCTTTTTGTAAACAGAAGAACTAGAAGTTCCTGCACAGTCACTGGGCTATGAAGGGATTTGGGTGACAGAGACCTGGAGGACAGTACACGTGCCTGGTGCACTGTCACAGACAGGTACTAGCTGACAAGGAAGGAGAGGCAGAGAAGAGTAGGGGGAGCTCTGCTGCACATAAAAGGAGATCCTTCACTGCACAGAACTGTCACGGAACAGGAGAGTAACACAGGGTCCTGTGGTGAAAGCCTGTTATAAAAAGCATGACCAAGAAGATTAAGCGGACGAAGCTCTCTACAAAAAAAACTAGCAGAAGTCTTCGACTAGAAGCTTTTGTATTCATCAGAGATCTAATCCTCTGTCCTCTCCTTTTCTTGTTCCTCGGACCTCCCTTTCCTTTATACCTAACAGTCTTTTCCATTTCAAATCTATCCACATCTACAAACCCTAAACATTGACACTTGTTTTAAACCACATATTAGAAGGACCACAAAAAAAAAAGTCCTCTAAAATGTTGTCCAATCAAGTTAAATGAATTGAAGAGTTTGTGGGAGAGTTTTCAGTGGTTCCCAGTGACAGGACGAGGGGCAACAGGCACGAGCTGGAACATGGGAAGTTCCACTCAAATATGAAGAAAAGCTTCTTTACAGTGAGGGTGACAGAGCACTGGAACAGGCTGCCCAGGGAGGTTGTGGAGACCCCTTCTCTGGAGATCTTCAAGACCCACCTGGATGCCATCCTGAGTAACGTGCTCTGGGCAATCCTGCTTTAGCAGGAGAGTTGGACTAGATGGTCTCTAGAGGTCCCTTCCAACTTTGACAATCCAGTGATTCATTGCAAACAAACCATGGCCCCTAATCAGAATTGCAAATGAGTCTCAAATACCAAAAGGTATTCACACCTTTTTATAAAGAGACTGCAGAATTTTAATTATTTCCCATTCATATTCAAACTACTTATTAATAAAAAACGGTTGCTTTTTATGAGTGGAGGCTCATAACAGGTGATGACATTAAAAAGCTAATCTTAGCCATTCTTACCATGTATTATTTATCTTCAGGGATGGTTTACCCTATGCTATGTTAAAAGCCAGAGATGACTGTAGTAACATTGGCAATAAATGATTGGCACTGCTTATCACAACCAAGGCAATTAGTTTCAAGAATTCCTTTGATTTGGTTGATGCTTCAGAGAAGTGTTACATTTTAGCATAAAATACTGTTTACTCACCTGTCTCTTCACTCAGATCAGTCCCTTCTTCATTAGCATCATCTGTCAAAAAAATGGAAAGAAAATTATTAATAAAAATAACGGAAAATATACAAAATTAAACATTCAGTGTTTCATATTGCCAATATCTTAGTTGGTCTCCTCCCATTTAACATTTTGTAATGTGAGATGGGAAAAGAAGGATTTGATACTAGACTGTTGCTACCAGATACAAGGAATGCAGGGAATAAAGACCGGGAATAAAATTGTGCATAATTCACAGAATTCTGCAAATTCTGACTTGTATAAAACAAAATTGCAGTCCCTTTTCTAGCAGAGTTTTTGGTTTACTTGTGAAGTGTCATCTTGCAATATTGTGATTAATGGTAATGGAAACTAACAGTAGTATTTAGGTCCTAATTTACAGGGTCAGATACTTACACCATAAACTTCTCTGAGATCCAAATGCTATGAGGATTAGGCTCTGTTTTCATCAAGATTTAGTGGCTGAAACTTTATTTTACATAGCACGAAAAAGGAATAATTTGTTAATAATAGAGGCTTCCACTGGGAATTATGCTTGCTATAAGCATTAAAATCACAAGAGTGAGAATTTTCATGCTGGTGAATCTACACTAGATGGGTCTGCATCCGTTCATCTCCCTCCTCAATCTTGTTCAGATACGATCTGGAAGACAGGACTTCAGAAGCCACAAAACAACAGCAGGTTACACTTCTCTCGAGTGTGCTTTAGTCGTACCCAAAGGATCAGGACATTTTACTTCCTTTCTCCTTATTCTGCAAACAATTGTTTGGGAGATCAAAAAAGCATGAAGACCCTGACTGTACAAATACAAATTTGTACACAGGAAGTTTAAGGAGCTTTGACAAGTAATTTTTGATATAAGACGATGAAAAATCGTGATAAAACCAAAGTGAATTCTGCTGTTGACTTCAACAGAGCCAGGAATTTCAACTAGAGCTCTAACATTTTTCAACAAACCACTCAGAAAACATTTGAGTAACACAGAGATTATTAATTATTTGGTTTCCAATAACATGCTCTTTCCATGGAAGCATTTATAATGAAAACAGCATGATAAAAATTCAAATTAATATAAGACTTGACACTAAATCAGCAGACTATAATATCTTAACATACATATATCACCTGGTCTTCTGTGGAAGTTCTTAATTATAGTTCTGTAAATGACTTGGAATACGAAATTCCCAAAGCAACAGAATAGCTTCTAAGCTGGTGATAATGGACACAGACAAGAAATCTGATGTTATTAAAAAGCTGTGAAGTCATTATGCAATATAATTATGAAGAGGCAAAGACTGCTTTTGTGAATTAATCGTGAATTAAAGGCTGGGTTTTTTTTTTGTGAAAAGGAAGCTAAGTCTCACTGAAAGGCAGTGAAGTCTTTACATCACTTCTGAAAACAGGAGTTGGGTTATCTTTACGGGAGTTTCACTGTGGCACACAGTACTCCCCATTGGAAGGGACCTTCTGTAATTCTTACTCTCACACTATTAATGCATCTGGTGGGAGTGCCTCCCTGTCAAATATAAAGCAGGCTCTTTCACCAACCTTGGTGTGGCCGGATGAACTGACGAACACCCGACCGACAGAGCTTTATGTCCAAACCAATTATTTAAGATAAAAACCAGTGGTTTAGAAATCTGTATCCAAAATTCATCCACTTTCCCTCACAAATCATAGAATTGTCTAGGTTGGAAGGGACCTTTCAAATCATCTAGTCCAGCTGTTACTAAAACACATCTTAAGCACTATGACTACCCATCTTTTTAAATACCTCCATGGATGGTGACTCCACCACTTCCCTAGACACCTCATTCCATTGCTTAATAACCCTTTCAGTATAAAATTTTTTCCTAATATCCAATCTAAACCTCATTTGGTACAATTTGAGGCCACTTCCTCTTGTCTTATTGCCTGTTACTTTGGAGAAGAAATCAACCTCCCATTGCCCCACCTTCCTTTCAGGTAGTTATAGAGACTGGCAAGGTCTCTCCTGAGCCTCCTTTACTCCAGGCTGAACAACCCCCACTCCCTCAGTCGCTCCTCGTAAGACTTGTGCTCCAGACCCCTCACCACCTTCACTGCCCTTCTCTGGACCCACTCCAGCACCTCAATGTCTTTCTTGTAGGTGAGGAGCTCAAAACTGGACACAGTACTCGAAGTGTGGCCTCACCAGTGCCAACCAGAATGATATTACAGGCAGTTTCTTGGTTACTGGTTCTGAAGAAATAAAAGCAATTAGAAATATTTTTTAACTGAAGCTCTACATGCTTAATATAGAGAAAAATCAGTGCTAAGATTGCAATAAACTAAATTTGTAGTACTTACGTTTGGGCTGGGTTTTTTAATGTTCCCTATACATTTTTTTATTCCATCCAGAAGAAGCCTTCTAGATGTCTGCTTTGGTTTGAAATACGCACCACAGTCAAATCCAAAGCAAAACTGAGTAAAAACCAAGAGTGAATATTTTACACCAGTAAACATTTCCTTAAAGACATACCATAAATATTTCTTGCCCAAACTCCCCCATTTGAAAAATCCGAATTGAGGTCCTCTGTAACTCTCACCTTCACTCAAGAACCATTAAAAAATAGTTGGCCAGGAAAACATGCTGCAGCATGTGCATGCACGTACCATTGGTTACTCTTTCATCTAGAGACAGACAACAGCGACCTTCCAATGGCTTCCCCATTAAAGCCCTGGAGTTTGAGAAGCTCTACCAAGACAACCTTGCTGGGAAAGGAATGACAGACCTTTTTAGCCTGGAGTGAGAAGAAAACTGATAGTGACTCTCTGTCCCTCACTCTAATCCAAAACGTGTCATATGGTTGAGAGTGCAAAATTTTCCAGTTTATAAACTGAACTACAGTATAGCAAATTAAGGCATTAGATCGGTGATGGGACAACAGTTTCCAGTCAAGTATAAAAAAAAATTACAGTTGAGAGTCAACCTATGATTGAAATTCACACTGTCTGGGGTAACTGCTTCTCTCAAGACCAGGGAGCTTTGCCTTTGAGAACAAGATGCTTGGAGCATGCACATTTGTGTAAGTCACAGGCTCCCTGGTAGAGTCATGTACCAAGCGATGCCCGTTACTCTTCCATTTCCCTCTCCCTTGTTACGTGCCAAGCCCTCCGAAACAGAGTAATTGCACCAGACCTGCTCTTACTGACACTAGAGAAGATGCTTTCTTCTGTCATATACTTTTTCTTTTACCTTGCTGGTCAGGTTCTTTCTCTGTCTCACTAATCATTGCATACAAGCAAATACAAGCCAGATGGCAAAACCCATCAATCTGTGTTAAGATTTATGTTAGGAACAGAGAGGTGAAAGACTCTAAATACCGCCGCTAATCCCCAAAGCTATTAAACCACCTCCTCCTTGTTGCTCACACTTCTATTTGCATTCTTCTTCATGTTAGCACGTGGAGAATCAACGCTATACAAACACCTTCTATTTTTAACTGTGCATGCATTGAAGAGCTCTTACAGGAGAGCCAGTTCCCTGCTGCAGGAGGCTGCTGTTTCATCTGCATTCAGAAGCTGCAGCCCGGGCTGCTGACATCCCCCCGACAGCACTGCATGCTGCTAGCTCCTTCCTGCCTTCCTCTAACCTTTCCTCGTCTTATCGTTCAGGATTTGTTCCTTTTCTCAACACTTTCTGCTGTTTCCTGATTGTCAGACGTTTCCTTATTTCCAGTCAATCTATGTGTCTCAGTTTGCTCCTCCTGGAAAGTGCAGCCCCAGGTACCAAACATAACCAGGGGAGGGGCTGGGAGGGCACTGTGGGACTGGACCAACTTCCCCTCTGCAGCCTGTGGGCAACATGGCACTGGCAAACAGATCTGCACAGGAGGTTGAAGAGACAAGTTGATGATCATACTGCTGATGACTGGGAAAAAAAAGCCCAAACGAAAAAACAAAACTGTTCAGCCCTGGGAGCTGCAGCCATCCTGTTGAGTTTATTTGCTATGCCAAAACAATTGTCCAGCTGCAAAAATTCCTGCCCCCAAGCATTTGCCTAGCAGGTAATCCCATGATCTGTCTGTACAGTTTTTACTAGACTAACAGGATGTGAGGCACAACAGTCTTGCAACATTGAGGAAAACTGAACCATGTTTTGAGGCAGTCTCTGCTTGCTCAAACAAAACACTTCTTGTATGGAATCCAGAGTGGGTGGGAGCATGGGCCAGGCTACCACCCTGGTGCTGACTGTCTAAACTGTGGCAATACCAGGTTTCCAGCAGTGGAAAGGACCAAGGGAGTTCTCACTCTCCACTCCTCTCCCTACCATATATTTGTGTTTCCAAAGCTGTCCCAAACCTTCAGTCACCTATCTACATGATCGTCTTAACAAAGAATCACAGAATCACCATGGCTGGAAAGGACCTCTGAGACCACCAAGTCCAACCATACACACACAAAACCCTCCTACAATCTCAGATACTAGAGCACACCCTGAAGTGCCACATCTACACATTTCTTAAACACCTCCAGGGATGGTGACTCAACCACCTCCTTGGGTGGGCTGTTCCAGTGCCTGACCACTCTTTCAGTAAAATAATTCTTCCTGGTATCTAATCTAAACCTCCCCTGCTGCAACTTCAGACCATTTCCTCTGGTCCTGTCATTATTCACTTGGGAGAAGAGGCCAGCACCCACCTCTCTACAACCTCCTTTTGGGTAGCTGTAGAGAGCAAGGAGGTCTCCCCTCAGCCTCCTCTTCTCCAAACTAAACATGCCCAGTTCTCTCAGCCTCTCCTCATATGACTGGTAGTTCTCCTCTGGACACGTTCCAGGACTTCAATGTCCTTCTTGTAGTGAGGGGCCCAAAACTGAGCACAGCACTCAAAGTGAGGCATCACCAGTACCAAGTACAGAGGCACAATCGCTTCTCTACTCCTGGAAAAGCTGGCCACGCTATTCCCGATACAAGCCAGGATGCTGTTGGACTTCTTGGCCACCTGGGCACATTACTGGCTCATGTTAAGGACCCCCAGGTCCTTTTCTGCTGGGCAGCTTTCCAACCACTCTTCCCCAAGCCTGCAGCATTGCCTGAGGTTGTTGTGACCAAAATGCAGGACCCTGCACCTGGCCTTACTGAACCTCACACAATTGGTCTTGGCCCAACGATCCAACCTGTCCNCTCATCCAGATCATCAATAAAGATATTAAACAAGACTGGCCCCAAAACTGACCCCTGAGAGACACCACTAGTGACCAGCCACCAACAAAATTTCACTCCATTAATCACAACTCTCTGGGCACGGCCATACAGCCATTTTTTTTTACACAGTGAAGAGTACACTTGTCTATGCCACGATTTGTCAGCTTCTCCAGGAGAATGCTGTGGGTGATGGTGTCAAAGGCCTTACCGAAGTCCAGGTAGACAATGCCTACAGCCTTCCCTGCATCAAGAAGGTGGGTTACAGAGTCAAAAAAGAGATCAGGTTAGTTATAGCAGGACCTCCCTTTCAAAAATGCATGCTGGCTGGCCCTGATCCATTGGCTCCTCTGCACTTGCCGTGAGAGCTCACTCAAGATGATCCTCTCCATGATCTTCCCTGGTACCGAGGTCAGGCTGACAGGCCTGTAGTTCCCCAGATTCTCCTTCCGACCCTTCTTGCAGAAGCCACCCTCCAGGGAGCTTTCTAATCATGTATCTCACGTTCGCTTTCAATCCTTAGTAATTGAAAAATCACTTTCTACTTGCTTTGACCCTGCTGCTCCCCAACAGGAACTTCACAATAGTGTACAAGCTCTATGTCGATGTTTCTGTAGCAGAGTAAACCACATGAGAACACCCTAGGGTTTGGTGAAGCCCAAACATACACGAGGTTCACAATAATCTGGGAACTCACAAGCTCTTTGGGTTATTCTGATCCCTCCAACTCGGTTCTCCACTGGGAGAATACAACAGACTGACCAATAGCACAGAAGGGAACGTTTTCTTTGAGGAAAAGCAGATTTAGAAACCTCTGCCAGATGAGATCAACTAAACCCAGGCTTGATACTTTTCACATCTACTTGTAAAAAGTTATACTTTCCATAAAGCTTTCCCTCATACTTCATGCTCGTAAGAGAAAGAAGGAAAAAAAGAAAAAGGTAAAACAAAAAGATCCTCAACAAAATGGACATTCTTCTGCTTTGGAAAAATAAATAGGACTTCTGGTTCTGAACATTTGTATCCTTTAATCATACAACCCTGCATACAGAGCACGACTATATAAATCTCCAACTGACAATAAGCAAGTTTAATCAAATTTTTGTCTGATTCTAAAGAAACTTCCACTGATGCACTCTGCACACCCTGGCCTTACTGCAGCACTGGTGCAGTTTTTCTCCCCGTGTTGCTTAGTTACACCAGTCCCCCAACACTCGAGTCTCACTGAATGCAAAATGTGTTTGTAGCTTTTGAAGCCGTATCAAATAGAAATCCTTAGTACCAACCTCTTAAGAAGTTAGGCACTGTTTTGGGTTGGTTGGTTTTGTTATTATTTTTTTTTTTGTCACCACATAGATGGTTTCTTTTATATACCATATCACTTGATCTGCTGTAAAATACATATACCCCTACGAGCCTCAGCTGCATATAAAGGCTTCATGGTATCTACCATTCCCGCTGCGAGTGAACTGGACAACATTGTTCCAGTGCAGGAAATGGTGCTCACAGCCAGGATCAGATTTGGATTTCTATTTCACAGATGCTTCTACCTTATACAAAAGGAATGAGGCACTCCTTGGGAAAGTACACGCCAGTTCAAGGTTTTCTATTAAAAAAAAATAAAACCTTTGCAAAACTTCTGTATTTCCTCCCTGCCCTAAAATACTTAGAACAACTGAGTTTTGTTTACACAAGTGCTAAAGTGGATTTCTCACCCATATGTATGCTAATGCAGTAGTCACACACAAAATGGTATGTTTTGCATGTGGCGACACATCTCTAAATACAAGCTTCTAACAAAATCTCATCAGTAACCCAAGGCAGAGGCAATCAAATGAGACAAACACAAATTTAACTGCGTCCTTTGCAATTAGAAGCATTCGAGCACATGAAGTGACTCAGTGCCAGCGACCAGATAGGACAGGATATTTTTAAGCGTGACATAAAATGCATTTGGAATGCTTTACATGGGATGCCACAATATGCGGCACAGCAGGAAGAAAAGATCCCTGATCAGAGATGTATTCATGTAAGATATTACACAGAAAAAGCTGCTGCTTGTTCACCTTCTGGTGCCAGGCATCCGTGTGTGAAGAACTGAGTACAGAACTGAACAGCAATACGTCTCCCTCCCCCTACCAGTCTCTCCCTGAGCCTAAGGTTACATAGAGACCACGGTGATTAACAGCCACTGTTGGATCAGTCCTCTGTTGGCTGAACTAACCCTCTTACCTATATTTAAGACCTACAGGCTCTGCAGTACCTCATAGAAAGCATTCTTATACTCTTGCCATGCATTGGGTGAAAAAATACTTCCTTTTGCTTGTTTTCATCCTGATTCATCATTTCCCAGGACACTTTACACCTTGCATTGCAAGAGACAGTAAATCATCGCTCCGTATTCACCTTTCTAATTACCACACTCATCATCTTCCCTGTGCTCTCCCACGCTGCTAACGCACACAGCAGCCTGGTCCTTGTCTCTGCATGACCCCTGTGCCTTCAAGGGCATCCTCATCTCCTGCCACTTTGCTGTTTCAACGCAGCCCTTATCCAGGCTGGAGAGCAAAGGGATTTGGAGTGAGTGGACAAGTACATACAAATAGCTATTTCCCCTAACTTCTGGATTGACTGCAGGCTCCGTTGTCAGTCTCACAAAAGGAGACAAGGAAAGCATCTACAAGATGTTACTGGAGAAAAGAAGAGAAGGCTCCACTTAGAAAAACAAAAACTCCTGACAACGGAGCTTTAGTAGGCTATGTCTGTCCATACCCTGCTCCAAGCAAGTGCCATTGCTTGGAGCATCAGGACTGAGAAGGCAAACAATTTTCCAGACCACGTAACAAACAATATCACAAGCCTCTGTCAAACCATGTACAACCAGAGGATCCAACCCCAAAATCTGAGGTGACCAGTACTTGCAACACACAGCCAAAGTCTAGAGTTGCTCTGTTAGCAGTCAGCCAGAAAATAACGCAGAAGAGATCATACCAGAAATTTTTATTGAGGTTCAAACTGAAGCAGGAAGCTGCCCATTAACTTTTTATTAGGTACTGGAAATCACTGCCATGTTAGAAGGCGTGAGGAACCCTCTCTTGGTCTGCAGATCTCAAAATGCTGAAAATAGTATCCAAGCCATCAATTCCATACTCTGTCTCTCAAGCACCAGCTTTGAGCTGCTTCTTGTTCATCCTCCTGCACTGCACTGAGACTCCAGCAAAAGGGGCTAAGACAGACAATCCCAGTGAGCAGTAGGGCTGGCACAGTCACTGCCATGGCAAATGAAAACAAAAAGCCACAGAAAAATTTTGTTTCCCTGTTTTATGAATACCTGTTTGCTTGAGATTTTGAGGCAAGTTGTTTCAGACACATCTTGAAATGGACAGATATTTTAAGCATTATGGCTATACTAAACTTTTGGACTAAGAATAATTTTTACAGCATCCTATTTACACTGGAGTGTACTTCATCAGGATCTATAAGTGCTGTGAGAGAAAACTAGAGAGCAAAGCCAGCATCCTACTCTGGTGCACAGGCTCCTCTAGTTCCCCCCACTATGGGTAGGGCTTCCTTTCCAGCCTCTGCTGCTGAGGGACAAGAAACCATCAAGGGAAACATCAGGACTGCTCCTCCTCAGCTGTTTTGAATTAACTCCTTCAGCAAGGGATCCTGAAGAAGTCATTTGAGGATGAGATCCTCCAATAATAAAGACAGCTCAAAGGGGTCTTTGCACCCATGTGAAACTGTCAGTGTACCACTGGTATGCTCTCGATGACTTGATACATAGCCCTGGAAAGGAAAGGGATGGAGTATCACACAACACCTCACTGCACATTCGCTATCTGAAAAGCCAAGCAAGATTGTCAAGTGACAAGTCAAGTTTCATTAGCCAGAGAAACCAGAGGGTCCCCCTGACCACTCTAATACAACAGCAGGGATTTCAGCTCCGTCAGAGCTGTGGAGTCAGGGAAGTGAGACTTGCTTTGTTCCTTCCAGCCAACAGGTCCAGGTTGTAGGTGACCCTGCCCACAACCAGGTCACAGGCCAAAGACTGTGGCACTATGACCCAATCTGCTGCTGCTATGTCTGCTCATTCTGGCTCTGTCCCAGCTTCTGCTCAGCCCCAGATATTATGTACCCACATTAAGTGGCTGGACACAAATTTAGGTTCTGTGCCATCAGCAGAGACCCAGCTCATCCACAGTGCCTTGAAAGCTTTGTGAGGGAAAGCAGTGAAGAAAGGGAGATGACAGTCTGGCTGCCTCTAGTTTAAACCTGTGAAAACACAGGCGGTTATCAGCTGTGTACGTGACAACCTGAAAAATCTGCATGGAGATGGGAAAAGTAGTTGCAACCAAAATCTTCAGGACAGCCCTCACTGATCAGGAGAAGGCAGCCAAAGGGATTTAAAACTCCCCCAGTTACTCCCTAACTGGGGGACTGTTCCTGGGGTGCTCCATGCCCCAGTGGCTTTTGCATGTCTGCCTGAACCGGTGAGAACACACAGAGCCTCCTTACTCACGAGGCAAATCACCACCCAGGTGAAATCTCAGATAAAGGATACTGGCTATTTCCAGTAAACCACTTGGCACCTATCCACATAGTGAAATAAAGCCCATGAAAAATATTTTGTGGAATACATTCAGGCAATGAATTAAGGAAACGAATCAGCTCATGAACACTGCAAATGCAAATAAAGAGGTTAAATTTATCAAATGAATTACCCATTTGATACAGGCTTACTTACTAAGGGCTAACTTATGATTCCTTTGCTCACACTGAGGACTGCTTCAGCCCCAGTGAAGTCTGCCATAGTAAGTGAAGAGGGCGATGCTTCTCAATACCAGTACAGAAATTGCAATCTCTGCTTAAGAGGTCACTCACGTATTGGTGCAGGGATCTGCCTTTTTAATACAAAGCCCTTCATTCAGCCATTTAGACAGTTTACAATTTGATTCCAAGCCTGGTAGATCTCTTAACAATTAATTTCTTCTTGAATTGCAATATATTTGCACATTTATGCACAACTAGGATGCTGTGCATCCTCCTGAAGCAACAAGAGGACTAACGAACAGTAGCTCTTACCCATACGCTTTGGGTAGGAGGGACAGCATTTTTGTCAACCAGGGTAAAAGAAGAAAATGCATTAAATGTCATAACCTGGAATAGAGGGAAAAGTTTATTGAAGATGAAGTAATTTCTCTCTTTTCCTAACATGAGATGACTCAGGGGGGAAAAAAAAAAAAAGAAAAAAAGAAAAAAACGAACAAGCTCTTGGGCTCAGCATCTTTTCATTAGCTCTGAAAGAACATGGAGTCTGAAAGCCTGCATCTTCCATCTATCAATTGGTCTAATAAAAGTGCAAACCTGTCCTCTAACAATTTTAGCAATGCTTTAGTGAAGTAATTTTGTTTCTGTTTCAAGTAGTAAGAACGTAATATAACCTTGAATGCTGCACCTTCACAATACGCACCCTTTAAAACATTATTTTTGCTTAAAGAACATTTTCAAAAAAAATTATTCCCTTTTCCAATCCACTGATAACAGGTGGTAGATCTAGAAATAGTCTAAGCATTACAACTTAAGATAAACCTTTCATAACATACAACAGCCGCCATGAAAAAGAAGCAATTTGGCAAAGGTCCTTACAGGATTACTTATCTGACATATTAATTAAGTAGGTATGCACAGTATCCAAGAGAGAGGAAAAAAAGTATCTTTGTCTCCAGGTGGCAACTGTTTACAAATACTTTTAAGTTTACTTCCACGAATCCTAGAAGGACATTGGTATGTTGGTAAATCTAATTTTTCTAGGGGGATTGTTTTTATATAAAAGTAATGCCTAGTATCTAGGCTCCACGTAGAATTCTCTTAGAAGAAACAATGAATTCCAAGAGAAAAAAAGGTGTGAGTATCAGCTCCTTTCCCGGAAAGCTCCCTCATAATACTAGCAGCAATGAATCCAACGATGTAAGAACTACACATCTAAGCCAGAACTGAAGGCAAAGATATTTTATTTGCCTGAAAGATATGTAGCAAGACATTTTCCTAGATCAAGTAGAAAGAATTTCCCAACACTGCTGAAAGGAAAATGGCTGGGCCATGTCATTCTGCAAGGAGACAGGGCTTGATTGGTAAGAAGAAAAAACACATGGCTGTTTGTTGCACCTAAGATATTAAAACTGTGACCCATCTTAAACACAGAAGGTTGGTTGTTCTACAGAAACAGTCTTTGACCCTTGGTCTTTTTCTACCATGACATATATAAACTTCTCAGAAAAATCCCTGAGGTTCAACAGAAAATTCTCTGTGGACAAGGACACTTGATCTTCTAAGCCAGGGCTTCTCTGAGAACCACTGCGATGAGCTCCTAAGTCTGAGTTAAAGACTAAGTGGCCTCCCTCTTGGAGCATGCTGGCTTTGGCTCAGGTTCTCTACAGGCTACTGATTACTGAGATTACATCAGAAATGCTGAGACTATGACAACTGGTCTGTTGCTGAACAACTTTGCTACACTCCTAAGATATGAAATTACTTAGAAGTCTGCCTCTTCCCCCTATATATTTAAAGTTTGCAAATGACAAGGCTCTTGGCAGTTGTCTTAATATCAGTACTATTACTTGACTAATTTCTTTGGCATTCTACTCACAAAATAGGCCTAATGATATGTTCAACTAATGGAACAATTTCCCTATATCTATATTCCACTTACTCTAATGCACTGAGGTGTAACTCTAGCTTCATTTCATTATCACTTGACTAGCTCAAGCACTTGGATGTCTTTTTGGATTTATTAATGCACTGGGTTTAAAGTAATAACTATTTATGTATATAACTCCATGAATATATTCTTCTTTCTAAGCATTTTTGTCCACATCTATTAAAGCAGATATATTTCATGCTATTTCTGAATGCGAGACACACTCTAAAAGCATCTCAATTTTTTTTCCCTAAGGTTAAACATCCCAGTGTTATTCTCTCCTGCGTGTGTTCAGATAGTGTCCTATCAATTTAAATTTAGGGCAAGACTATCCTTAAAGACTTTGATTTCACTACATGAATAAATTCACCTAAACCAAACCAAAACCACCAGAGTTTTGGCAATTCCTTCCACAGTCTAAATATCAGGTATTTATTGGCAAAGGTAGAGACAGTCACTAATTACTTGACACACAGCCATGCTGATTAAGTCCTCTGTGCAAGAAACCAGAGAGAGTGCTGATTACTTGTCAAAGTCTACTCTGTTAAATGCAGATGGCAATTCACAAGAGACCAGAAAAAAGGCATATGATGGTCATCTGGTAATCACCACCCAGACTTGCAGCTGATGGTCTCACCAGTAGGCTATAGGCAATTTAGGGTGGGACTGACTTCAGCCAGCACCTCTTGAAGTGGTGGTACCCTGTTGAAAAGCATGAACACAAGATGGCAAAGAAAGCCTGAGACTGTATATTCATCATTAGGGCACTCCTCCAGAAGAGACACCCAGATACTGATCATTTCTCTAGGGACACTAATGGAGAGTCATTGGTGCAGCATCAATCTTTCCTGCCTCTCCTTGTCTCCTCACAAGTTGAAGATCTAAGTGACTCCTGTAAGGACATACCAAATGTCCATGGTGATACAAGACATTAAAATCAGACCTCCCGAATTCCTGGCTACTGATCTAAACACAGGAAACCCTTCACTGAGTCAGGAATAAAGTTTAAGAAGCTAAACTGGCTCCTTCTAAAGCTTCAGCTCACTAGCTAGTAGGTGCTCAGGTCCTTCCGGAAACTAGCATCACTATGGCATATCATAACTGGTATTCAGAATCATTAGTTATGAGAAAATTGCAGTGGGGAGCCTATGAAAATGGGTACCAAGATCTTTTAGCAATTTATTCCTAATTGTGGCTGCTGAGAACTAAAACATCTTTATCTGAACTGCTGTCTGCCTAACCATTGGATCAGCCTTTTGCACATTCACGTACCTGCAAACTTTTGGATTTGCTGCACCTTAGAGGGTCCCCACTATGACCACCTCTCTGTGGTCGCATATCAAATTCCAAGTTCAAGTAAAAATAAAAAAAATAAATTGTAAAAAATTTCTATGCATGAGAATAACCATACTTTTAAAACCACGATAAAACTACTCATCTCTATAATGCAGCCTAATGCAATTTTAAATCTTTATAGAATGTGACACCCAGCCCACAGGTTCTCTGTACAGAGGAGTTCAACAGTGTCAGGTTTTGAACCCCTCCCCAAATAAATTAGTCTCCCACCTTCCTCTCTTTTCCCGTTTGAGCTTGCCACACTTCAGCTTTAAATTATCTCCTTATCTCTTGAGCTTTCAAACCCAAATGCGCTTTACATTTATAACAACAATTCAACAGGCTTTAATCTGTGATTTCAAAGACATTAACGATCAAGGTGAGTATTACTACTCTAATTTATTGGCAAACTGACACTATAGTCTACTCTTGCTTAATCTGAAGGGCAGGGACAAAGCCAGCAACAGGAGGCAAGGTACTGCCACTTTATCGTATATGTTGGGGTACACTGCCAAAAACAATAAAACCACACAATGGATGGATTAGGCATGAACAGAGTCTTTGAAATGCATGTTCAGTGTGCTCCAGACAAAAATATTATTAAGCAGTTAGAAGCCATTCTATGCTACCTGAATTATTCAATAGGTCTTTAAGTTTCAGCTGCCAATCATTTCAAACTGGAGATTACAAAGTCGTCTACAAAAAGCTTTGTTCTAGTGAGATGAGACAGAAACATCCCAATTTCCACACTACCAGCCAAAGTGAAGGGAAAAAACCACAGCAGCTACTTGTGACACCACAGTCCTGTAGAATTAATGGAGAGCAACAACGCACCAAAGCTCTGCTTCCTATTACTCAAAGGCCCTTTCTACCAGACAGACAGACAGACAGAGTGGGGAGTATTTAAGTGACTGCCAGTTCTGATCTGGGTGATAAAACAAAATACTAAAATCTGGATCTTGTCACATACAGTAGGACTGTTGTCACAGAAAACAAAATAAAATGGGAGAAACTCAGGGCTGACGAAAAAGCTGAACACAGACCTCTAATGATATACAATAAAAATAAATCACAGCCATACGGGGGGGGAGGGGCATTAACAAATTTACTATCCACTAGGTTTTCTAAAACTCTAGAAAGTAACCTCCTGTGTGAAATGTAAGATGAATGGCTAACATTTCCCAAGTGTTCCGGCGAGGGCCATCTTTCTCCCATTCATTCTTGCACAGGGACAGCTCAAGTTTAAAGTCCTCATTCAGACACAGTTGGGCTCTAACCCCTGCGGTATCTTTTCAGGCCCAGAGAAACCCTACCAGCATCGTTAATGAAAGAGCAAAGCATGAACAAAGTGCATGGAAAGGCAATATACACCAGGAGCTATATACATTAGTGCAAATCATTTCCTTCTCTGAGTTAAGACAGCCAGTGCCACGCACCAGGTTTTGGGAGAAGATATGGTGACAGCAGAGAATGTAGAAACTAACTGTACTGATACAAAAAAAGCAGGCCTTGATTTTGCAAAAGCAGTATCACAAGCACTTGTATCCGTTCACAAATTTTAAATGTCTCCTTTTGTCCAGGATCAGAGCCCCTAAAGCTGGTCATTAAAGAAAGTTCACATTTTAATATTTGGCTTAAGCAGGGAAAGAAAACAGGAGGTCAACTGTTGTGTTTTTGATGCATCATTTTTTAAAGTCGGATGGTGCTCGACTACTACACCTACCTAGAGGGAAAAACTCGCCCATTTTCTTCTTGAAAATCTTGTAGTCTACCTCCAAAAAAACACAGAAGATGATACGATCCACCTGCAAGAAACAAAATTATTCACAGTGAAATGATCACAACCATAAACATTGGCAATAATAGTCAATAAAAGCAAAAAAACTTTTAAGCCAACACACTTTTATGCTCCAGGCAAGCAAGAAAACATCACAAAGATGCATGTTTTGACTTTATTGTGCATCTGTGTTGTAATTTACAAAATAACATTTGCAATTGCAGCTCACAACTGTATTCTTTGTTAACTGCCTCCTGTTTATGCAAACCACTCTTGAGAACAGTATAAATGACTTTTGGCATTCTAGATGAGTACTGGGATGCAATGTTTGATGAAAGAGTCACATGGGGGGCTTCTAATAAGCATACAAAAGAGTAAATGGGTAAGCAAAGAGCTCTTTTTCCAATCCTTGTCCGACAAACCTATTTGCAGAACCATTTAGTATTTTAAAATGTCTTTAAAAGGTTTCATGCGGTTTTAATTTACATGAAACCACTTACTCTTGCTATAGTACAAGCAGAATGCAGCAAAAACAAAAGCTTATTAGATGACAGGTAGCACATGGGGTAAATAAAACATTTAATGCGCCATCCACTTAGGGAGGCTGAGCATACCAATGCAACCACAACTCATAATGTATGCGCCACCCACCAATCATTTCAAATAAAATGTTTGGGAGATCATTGTACGTGAAAAGCTTTTCTAAAAGAGACCCCCCCAAAAAACCAAACAAAATAAACGCCAAGCAGAATTCCAAAGCCTTTAAGATTGAAAAACACCCACACTGGACTTCACTCTAGCCTTGCTATTTCTTTGTTTTATCTGTTTGCATAGCCCAGTTCAAATTGTCTCTCCAGCCAAAACCCAGCTCCAGGAGGGAGATGTGGAAGTCTGAAAGACCCTCCCATGGCCAAGCCACAACCCCATAACCAAGTTTTTCTCTGAAGCACGAGAGCTTAAGCAGAAAGGGATGAAGCCAAAGCAATAGGAAATTCAGCAGCTTGGCTGGCATTATGCTGTCCTCCTGTCTGCATGGGCAATAAGCCGATCTGTCGTAGTAGAGCTCCTCGAGAGCGCTTTTGCACATGCTGGAAAAAGCTCCAGCTTCCTCCCTCCCCCCTGTAGGGAAACCGGCAGGAGGAAGGCTCTCAAAAAAAAGTGCCTTCATTCCAGTAGCTTCACTGTAAAATGCTGTCCTTTTGCTAGAGCTGTTCTTTGAAGCAAAGTACAAGTCTTGGCTTCAAAGAAACCATTATGCTGAGCAGCTCAGGATATCATTTTAGAGCTTATTTTGGAGCAGCCTGGTAGAATACAAAAGGGAAGGAGAGCAGGCAATAGTTGGTTATGCTGGAAAATGCTAGTTGCTGCTAACAAGGACATCTCTGAATCAAAGCTGACTACAGAACCTGAAAGAGCAAACTGGGTAGGAAATCAGAGACTGAAAGTACAGGTTATGTGGGCATTAAGAAGGAAAGAGGCTTGTGAGCAGGACAGAAAGCAGCAGGACAGAGCTTGGGCGGACACCATTTGCCAGGGAAGCGAATCGACGGATTTGTGAGCAAGAAAACTGCCTGTTACTGTCTGTTTGTATGATGTTCACAGAAAAAAGGTGTTCTGTGCATCCCTCGTAAACAAACCAGGTGTCACGGTTTAGCCTCGGCGGCAACAAAAGCGCCACGTGGCAGTCCCTTGGCTCTGCCGCCCCCCAGCGGTGGGAAGAGGATGAGAAAGAAAAGGCAGACTCCTGGGTTGAGATAAAAACTGTTCACCAGAGCAGCAGGTATTGCAGGGAAACAGCAACACAGATGGAGGAGACAAACAGTAGTACAATACCGACCGCACCACGCGCGCCCCCAATCCCATCCGACCCAACCGCCACCGACGCTGCCCAGCGCACCCCGGGGCTGCCCGCNAGCCGCTCAGCGCACCCCGGCGCCGCCTGCCCATATATACGCCTACGCCGTGACGTCGCCACGCCCACTTCCGGCTGTGGCCCCTCCCCGGCTGGCTCCCTGCTGCCCCTGGGCCTGGCACACATGGGGTGGAATAGCTGTGCCGGATAGAGACAGGGGAGAATCAACCCCATCCTTGCTGGAAACCAGGACACCAGGCTAGACCTTAAAAATAAATTTATAGCATACGACACCAGTGGCAAGCGATGCCTTATTTTGCCTATATGAAAACTTCCAAACTAAGTTGCGTTTTCAGGAGCGAAGACTTAGACAATGAATGCTTAAATTACATTTATTGTAAGAATTGATTTAGGATAGTGCTGGGATGACCCTAGATTGCCATCTCCTACTTCCATCTCCCAAACAGAGCAAATATTTAAGCATTATAGGTCCAATGAGTGAACGAGGACAGACAAAAGAGCAAGGATGGAAACTTATAAACCAGAGGAGGAATGATATTCCCACGCAGAGAAGTCCTGCATTGTCTTGCTCGTTATATAGCCTCATATTCTCTGCTGTAAATACTACAGACATTTCTCTCACTTTATACAGTTCAACTTCTCAAGGTTCTCCCTTTACTTTTATTTATTCTGTGCAGTTCACAATGATAAAACTTCTGCAATCCTGAGAATTTCTACTACTTCTAATATAATTCCTTAATGTAAAGATAGGGAATCTCTCTAGAAACGGCAGACTATTTCAAAATTTCCAGTTTCCTGACTGTATACATCCTATATATAAACCTGTTCAATTTCTTCTTGGTGTGAGAAAAAGCACTCTATTTTTAAGTATGCATAAGATATTGTGATGACAGCTGAAATCCTGTGTTTATCTGATTGAATGGCATGTGTTGGCAGATAGTAAATCTGAAATTAAACCATATTCTACCATCCTGCCAGTCATTGATTATTTTATCTAACATTCCCAGGCAAAATAACTCAAAATTAGGTATGGAAAGTAACCCTTGTCTGGGGTTACTTACTGTTCCTGTTCCAGCTACAATATGGAAAGATTTAATTCAAGTGACTCCAAACCTGCCTTGCCTGTTGGCTCACAAAAGCTCAGCAGGCCTTTTGGGATGTGCACTTATGAAAGACGGTCTCTTATTCAAAGAGGAAATCACTCCTCTCATGTGGCTAGGAAACGCCAACTTGATTAGACATTTCACACCACCCCTTTACAGAAGGGAGGGAGTAGCCCCCGGGGACCCCCTCTGAGTGTGCCCAGGGAGCCCCCAGTGCCTTTTGTAGGTGCCCAGCGCCTCCACAGATGGCCAAGCACCAGTCAACTGCAGCAGAAACTTAAAGGAGCTGCAAGTTGAAGGTATTAAAGCTCATCCTTGATTGACAGTTCTTTTTTGGAGATCGGTATTAAAATCAGCCATCCCCTGTCAGAGCCTGATTAAATTCTGCTCGCTTCACAGCTATGAATAGGTGGATCAAAGAACCCCAAAATTAAGAGCGCTGCAACACAGGAAGACGGGAGTTAAGTTGCATGAGCTGTTCACTTAGTAGGCAGCTTCACAGCCCAGGGCTGTGAGTACATCGATTTTTTTTCTTTTTTTTTTTTTTCTTCAAGATTTCTTTTTTCTTGGGCCCCGCTCTCCTTGCCAGGCTCCATTTAATTTTGAGGGGGATACTTGCCTGGTGGTTTCGTTAGCTGCAGCGGATAAGGATCAGTAAACTTCTGGGGTTCTGCGTGGCTCACAGGGCTGAGGCTGTTTTGCAGAGGAACAGACCCAGAGTCACTCATTAACGCCAGGATTTTACAAGGATACAACCAAATCTCATGAAGTGAAAACCCCTCCACTGGGTATAAAAAAAGCTGGGTAAAAGCTGAAAACCCCTCCACTGGGTATAAAAGCACTGTTGGTCTTAATAGCAGCAGCATTGATCTTAATGCAAAGAAGCTAGCAAAAATATTTCCCCCTGCTTTTTGTTCAGAGGAGTTTTGGTTGGTCGGTTGTTTTTTTCCTAGTGAATTTGAGAGCACTGGGCATCTAGTGTTTTGAGTTTACTGGTGGGTTAAAGCATTTTGTATCAGTTCACTCAGACTACTAATGGTATAGAATCACAGAATGGTTTTGGTTGGGAGGGACCATAAAGATCATCCACTCCCCCTGCCATGGGCAGGGACACCTCCTACCAGCCCAGGTTGCTCCAAGCCCCATCCAGCCTGGCCTTGAACCCCTCCATGGATGGGGCAGCCACAGCTTCTCTGGGCAACCTGGGCCAGTGTCTCATCATCCTCAAAGTAAAGAATTTCTTCCTAATATCTAATCTAAATCTCCCCTCTTTCAGTTTAAAACCATTCCTCCTTGTCCTATCCACTTACCCTGGTAAAGAGTCCCTCCTCATCTCTCCTGTAGACCCCCTTTTGGTACTGGAAGAGGCTGTAAGGTCTCCCTGGGGCCTTCTCTTGTACAGGCTGAGTAACCCCAGCTCTCTCAGCCTGTCCTCATAGGAAAGGTGTTACAGCCTGTCCTCTGGACAAGCTCCATGGGAGGCTGGTGCAAGAGGATGCTCAGGGCTTGTACTGTCACCACCAGCACAGGAATGATGAAAAGCTGCCAAGGGTTCCACAAGCCAGAGGGCAGAGCTAGGAGCTGCACACCTCTGCAGCAGCCAAGCTCCACCAACACACGGCCACCGTCAGCTAGAGACAGCTCTACCCACAGAAGGGAAACACAGCAAGAAGATGGACACACACCAGCTGGAGAAATGACCACAAACCTCAACACACCCAAAGCCACAATAAAACAAGAGTCTTCTGGTGCTTCCTAGCAACCTGCCGCCCTTTTTTATGGATTCTTTGAGAAAGAAAAAATCCCTGCCTACCCAGCAAACTAAAAGTGTGCACCAAATTCCCTAAAGGACCCTTCCCTCTACTGCAGCATGGGGGAGGCCGCTGCATTCGTCTGCACATGTTTTCCCATGCAGCCACTGATATAGCTGGAGTTCATACTCTACAGCTGTACCTATAGACATTTTAGGATTGAAAATGTCCCTGGGTTTTATCTCAGTTCTTTCGCTGTAGCCTCCGGCAGGTTGTCCGATTCCTCTGACTTAATTTCCCTGTCTGCTCAGGGGATGGTAATACTTAGTTGTGCACTTATGCATCATTACAAAGAGGTGTTGCCAAGTACAATCCACAGGACATGCCAAATGTTGTCATGCATATAGCTGCATGTATTGACAGGTGCCAAGCTGTATATATTAAGCACAGATTTAAATCAGAAAACTGATCAAAAGACATTCTAGACTATTTTATCTAATGAGTGTTTCCATGTCATTACCACCTTATGTCCTAACAAAATAACAACTTCCAACAAAAATAAATACAACTGCATTTCAGCACTCCCAAGTATTTCATGTATATCCCCAGTACCAAGATATTTATCCAGCAGGCAGCAAGTGCTTTTTGTTATGTGCACAAGTTTCATCACAATTTACATCTTACCAGAACATACACAATAGAAAAACAATGCTAACTTGTAAAAAATATTTCCCAATCCCAAATCAAATTAATGGTAACAAAAACCAAACAGAATGAAGCAGCTTTCTGCTCTTCATACGTGTAACAAATCCCTTTTATGAAATGCCCTTGCCTGATCCCACCAGGACTTATTGTCTTAAGGCAATGGTGAACACAAGAAGCTTGCTGTAAGATTTTTAATTTATCAAACATTCTGTGGACTTAATCCAAAATTCAGTGAAGCCAAACGGAGGCTTTTTATTGACTTCAGCGTGCTTGGATCGGCGCCTATACTCTGTAACACCAGAAATAACATTTGCCTCCTTACGAATTAAAGTTCTTCTATTATTCAAATTTCATTACTCTAAACCTTCAGATACTTCCTCAAACATATCCTTAACAGTCACAGTTCAGAGCTGTCTGTGTCCATTAAGTCTCCTTGACTACAGGGCCTGTAAGGAAGAATTCCTGAACCTTCAACCATGCCGCAATCCCACGTTTTCCCCTTGTTTGAACCATGGTTGCAGCCCTGTTGGCTCTCATTGCCTGACAAGACTTAGCTTTATAGAGACCAGCGGGAACAAAGCCACCAAGACATGCTCTCCTGGAATTCAAATCTCAGTTGTGGGAGGCAAAGGAGGAGGAAGAGATTTTTAATGCACCATGGGATCAGGCTACAAATGTCCTACCTGGTCCCTGCACACTGGATAAAATTTCTTTGATTTCTGCTCAGTTTGCTGTTCTGAAGTCCATGTCTCTCTCACTTATCATCAGGGACCTCATTTTCCATCTATCTCTTTTCTCTTTTTTTTTGACAGAGTTTCTCCCTTCCCAGCATCGAGCTTATGCACTGAATTGGCTACACGCAGAGGTACACTTCAAAGAGACCGACATCTGTTTCTGCCCCCTTAAAGTACTGGTAAATGATGCTCTTGTTGCTGACAGTCTTCTCTTCAGCCTACCCTCTGCCTGGTCTGATCCTCTGGTAATCCTATTGCAACCAACTAACAGATGGAAATACCAGCTTTGTAAAATAACACAGGCATCTGCCCTATCCCTCGCAGCAGCTGCGATCCGCTTCACCAGAGGCACTGCCTTTCCTAAGCATCATGCACATCTGGCCAGCTGTCCAGATAGCAGTCTGGAAAAGAAAGAGCTGAGGGGACTGCAATCCCACTTGGAAATGAGCTGTGGTCGAAGCCAGAAGTTTTCACACACTCATTCGAAAGGTGAATGCTTCAGGCACTATAAAAACTACTCAATTCACAGCACTGTAAATTAAAATTTAGTCTTCTGGTATTATTACTAATTTCACAGAAACCATTAAAGCATAGAGCCTAGCTGACTGTCTGCTCCTTTCTGCATGACATCATGGTCTATAATTGCAGAATTACTCTCAAAAAGAACTTCAGTCAAGTATTTATGGCAAATACAAAGCTTCGGCGCCGCTTCCATCCTCATAACAAGATCTAAGCAGGGCAGAGGTGCCAGACTGGTGCTACGGTGAATTTGACAACCAACGAACTGCGTGATGATGTTTCACAAAGTAATTCACCTAGCCTTAAGATCTTTACACCTGGCCCAGCTTCAAATCCACTGCAGATCTGAGCCAAAACACCAGCCCCCCTCATTCACTTGAACTTGTGGCTACCCAAACGAGCCCAGCTTCAGGCAACCAGGCAATCTCTAGATCATTCATCAGCCCTGTTGCTGGAGGAAGACAGACGTACCCTCTCAGGACACAGCTCTTTGATTTTCATGTATTAGAGTTTTGAGATTCTTTGAATCCAAAGCAAAAATCTAAACAAAAATCCACATTACTGTAAACCTCCTGCAAGTAATGGTATTAATGAAGCGTTATGATATCACATCAAGAGCAAATACCCGTTGAGGACCGGCTGTGAGGAAGCAACTCTTACTTAAACCATCATATTACTTAGGCAATCATTGAAAGAAAAAAATAATACAAAACACATGAGTTATAAAATGATTTATGCTTTTCACAAATAGGGTGGAATGCTCTCTATGGTGGTCTTACTGAAGTTAAAAACCAGAAAGCTATTAATAGTCCTTTAATATCCTACTTCAAGATGGAAAGCATACTTTGCTTAGAGTGAAAGATAATTAAAAGTCTAAAGGCAATTTAAAAATAAAAAAGCAAACCCAAACACAACAAAACCCCACCAGAAATTTATTACAAGTTTAAAATATTAACACAAACAACATCCCAAAGGAACAGTACCTAAGGCTTTGCAGCAATAACTGCCTCTGAAGCAAAAGCAGCAAACACAGCAATGAAGCTCAAGATCAATTTAAAAGACAGTCAGAACATCTCTCCTGTTCCTGCAGCTCTGCTCATATTCACCAGATGAGGGTAAATTACTCCCTGTATCACGTGGGTACCAGATGTACCACTGCAGTTGCCACCACAGCACAAACCTATCCCCATGTTACCGAAACACATTAAAAACTGTAATAATTTTTTCCAGTGGAAGAGCACTTTTACCCACAGATCTCACACGCAGGTAAGCGCTACAGTCTTGTGACACTTCTGACAGATCTTTGTCTCAGGTGGAGATTTGATATGCCCAAGGTGACAGAGAATAAGCGTAGCAGAACTAAACCAGGACCCTGGCATTTTTTTCTCCTGTTCTCTCTCAAAGATGCTACAGGAAATCCTATCAATCGTCACAAGCAAAGTTCACAAGCTTCACTGCACACCACCAGTCTTCCTCTGGCAAATCTTTTCAATGTATCCATGCATTGGGAGAATCAACGATGTTAACTCTTTTTTCCCTCAATACACTGGCAGATTTTTAAAAGTTACTTATTCTCCTTGAGAGAATCCACTTTGTGATTTTGATACCTTTTTAACAGTGTATTATTCAAGGACAGGTAGAGCTTTCCATTTTGGACCTGGTGACTCTTTTTTTTTTTTGTATGAACAAAGCACCTGCCAGACAACACGGTGTCTGTCCTAAAGAAGTAATCCAGATCTAAAATATGAAATAATGGCAACATTTTCTGAGGAATTCGGAAATGGTCAGCAAGAAAATCGTACGTGTCCCAGTCACTTGCATGGTGCATGATTACATGACAAATAAGACGTGATAGTCCTGTAAGGCTAACACAGGACTGAAACATAACCAGTTTTTAATAGTCCATATGCAGTACTTTGCCTAGCAACTAAAAGTTTTCCTGTTTCCTAAAGGTGAAAAGACCTGTAAAATCAGGCTAGGATTTAAGGGCAGCATCTCAGTATATTTCTTTTGATGGTCACTAAAACTTGTCAGGAAAGGGGCAAGAGAGTAGTTTAAAAATGCATTTGTTTTTACCAAGATATCCATCAATCTGCACAATTCACTTTTATGCCACACAAACACGATGACATAAAGCCCATTCATCTTTTCCAGCTTAATACCTACTGTCCTTTGAAGATACATGTTTGGAATATCTGAAGGCGACCTCCATTTTTCACAGTTACCAGTCATAGGGCAGCTGACACAGCCAAGATAATCCTGTATTCAGCGAAACTTGGGGAATGAATGGATTCTGATGAATGTAATTTGCTATCTCAGTGACAAATGGCAAATGTGAAGAGAGGGTACGCATGCAAATATAACTGCGTTAAATAAGGGCTTGTGAAGGATAGTACTCTGAAAATATCTGATAGGCAGTTTTACAACAACCCTGTGTTTTTGAGGAGATAAATCATCAGCTTCCTTAAAGTTATCATTACAGTCTCATTGTGGATCTCCACTGAATAAGATGGTATTATGGCATACAATCAAGCAGGGCGGTGTAATCCCACAGGCCAACTTTTTGCACCACATTTTACCTTACAACATGCGTTTTTCAGTATGTTTTTAGTACAATTTGGACTTAAATACCCCAAAGTTGCCAATGATTATGAGTGCCCTAAGCCTGTTTGGGCATCCAACCTGTGGTAGACTAATTTCCTGAAGACGTCATGTTCCACTAACACCAAAACCTCTTTGCTGGATCCCCTGAGCCTGAGGTGTCACTTCAGATATTTCTTGTATTCGTGATGTTTTTACCAGTTTTGTTGTACTAGTGCATAGTATCTACCAATACAATTTTCACTCGTTCCCAGAGCCAGCAGGAGAACCAGCACTACTTGCTCAGAGTCCACCACTCAAGAAAAAAAGAATATACTTGAAAACAAAAGTGTAATCTCCTTGTCACTGTCCTTGTGCTGGCTGCAAGATTCTGAATACGAAACAGCCCCAGGTTTTAAAATCACCCAGACAGACCAAGTGATGGTTCATCCTACCCTTCAGACAGGTACTTGTAATTTAGATTTGGATACTAGAGCCAGCGCCAGGAGGAGACCAAGCTGCCTGAGGCTGGGAACCAGCAGGTAGAGCAACAGGGATTCATGTCCTGGAAAGCAAAGCCCCCTCCTGGTGTACTGCCTAGGCAGCGGATGGCAGTGCACTTCCAGGCACTATGAGAAGTCATCAGATTCCTGAGCAGTGGGAACCATGTGTCCATCTGTCCCCAAAAGCTCTGCCTCCCTTGCTCTCCTGTGGTAGGGGTGGGTCCCTCAGGAACAGGAACAGGAGCATGTTGGCATCTCATGGCTAGGACTTCATTCTTTATTTGAGGTGGAACATAGGCAGAGATAACACTGGTGCAGAGAGTTAATAATTACTCCCCACTGAGAGGACTAAAACTCCTGTACTGGAAGCAAAGCAAAGGGGTCACACACAAAGGGGGAACAATATATACACAGTTAGCAAAATTCTTATTCAAAAAGTTTGGTGTAGATAAAAAAAAATCCTTCAAAGAAAAAAATAAAAGACAAAGAAATTGCTTTCCCAAGAATATAGGCCACATCGTATAACTTGAAGCAGCTCCAAAACCATTGCTTGTACTAAAACATGGACTGAATCTCATTTATGTAAATATTACCTTATCTGTGGCTCTGAAGAAAATGTTTTATGATTGACCTGTCATTTATAGATCAAATTAAACTCATTAATGCAAGCTATTAAAGACCATTTTTAAAGGACAAAGGATGATTTTCTCAAATACTGTATGTCTCTTATTCTAATGCTAGCGATAATCTCTTTTGCCATCAGAAAAAGACAGAACCAGGCAGAAAAGGAAGCTATTAAATTTCCAGTATTGCTAGAAAAAAACACTTTCGTTCCCAGGGTCCTCACTCCAGTGTCTGTTCCGAAAAGGAGGTCAACTCAGGATCATTTGCTTACTGCATGTCAGAGGGATGCCAGGTAAAGCATAGTAATTTTTTTAAAAATGTCTATTTATCTCCTTCCTACACAAAAGTTGTTTCTTCTTTTTGTAGAAAGTCACTTCTTACAGTCACAATTACCCTCTATTCATGCTTAAGATACTTAGGTAGGTGTGACAAAATAATGTGTGTTTTTGTTAAATAAGAATGACTGTAGAGTGACGAGTTATTTTCACAAGATTTCACAATGGTTGATTCCCAGCATTCTGAAAGAAATCAAATCACAAGCCTGTATGATCTAAACGCAGCCTCTGCGTGTTTCTTGCTACTCAGGAGGGAGATCAAGAGCAACAATGAGCAGAGAGACAAGAAAATATGATATAAAATAGTTATTCCCCAAGAACTCAAGAACTCGAGCCAGCAGCTGGGTCAGCTTGGGGAACAGTTACAGTTCAGAGCCTGGTTTTGGGATATTTGCACCTGTGAGAGCCTGGGCCCAGTAAGAAAGATCTATGCTTGAGACTAGATGTGATTATAGATTTGGCATGTGAGCTCAATCTGCAATTCAGCCCAAATGTCCTCACGTGAAAGGTCATTAAGCCAGCTTGATACAATTGATGAATGTCTTCCACAGAGGATATTGCAACTTACAGGTTGTTTAGAAAAAAAAATAATATCCATTGGGATATACATGTCAACTATATGCCAACATTTTTCACAAGGATTGGGAGGGGAAAAAATAAATTAATCTCTTTTAAATTAATTTAAATAGATGGTAACAGGCTGACAGTTCTCTGAAAATAGCCAGCAGATGTTCCAGTACTTTCCCGAGTCCCAACATCTAACCTCGGGCACACCGGTTTCACAAAATCCATCTCCTGGATGGAGCTCTGTTTCTGCAGCTGGAATGCTAATGATGGCTCTTAGTGGTTTCTGACTTCTACTAGTGTTTTTATTTCTGTGGCAGATCACGGCACACAAGCCACAGAGGCAAGTAAGCACAGATTTACATTTTATTAGGAAGGATAAGGAAATACTTTATTTATGCAGCACTGCTACCCACAGATAACCTTCACTCTATCTGCTCATCATAAGACAAAACACATCTAAATTACTGAGAAGTTACTCAAATACAATTGAGAACATTAGCACAATTTATATGAGCTGCTCAAATATACTGATGCATATAAAGTCTCCAAAACCATTTATTGTCACAATGTCAATGCTAAATGCACAAAAATGTAACTTACTTTATGCCATTAATTAACTGATGTTTGCACAGCACTTTGGAAATGTAAAAGCACTTTGAACACTGAGAGCTAAGCAGTATTATTTTTACTCGTGTGGACTCACTGTATGAATCATACATAATAATCACCTCTTGTGGAAAGTATTTTTGGTCTACAGCCAAAACCTAACCGAAGATTTGGCACTTCTGTTCAGTAAAGCATCTGTAAATGGTCCTGTTCGGGTTTCAGATGGAAATTTTCTGCAACACATTCATTACTGAGTTCTTCACAATACATATCAGGTATAAGGTGCCTTCACAGCTTTGTAATTAACACTGCACAGCAAGAGAGCAAATGTTTTGCTGCATTCTCCTCGTTTGCCCAAAACATTGGAGAACAGTGACTCACTAGTGTTAGCTGTTAGCTTCACTCCTTCTCTTTGATCTGTACAAGATGCAACAGGTTTAATGGATATAACACAGGACAGGGATTCCTGCTCACCTTTGTGAAAGCTGTAGCTCTCAAATTATTTTGTCACCTCCTGGTGAAAAAGCATTACAGAAGAACTAGATGGTATTATCATTATCTACCCCCACTCTGTAGTTTCTTTCCCTCTGATCACCCTCTAGGCCTTTTTTTTATCCCTTTTACCCTTTGTGACTGAAAAGATGCCATCACCGTGAGTTTTCCTTCCCAAGTGAGAGTGCAGAGAGCTTTCACAAGGTCACATTTTATACTTACAAGCACATCTGTTGCGTCAGCCTTGAAAAAGATATGCTTGGCTATCCCATCTCTGACAAAATTGCTTCTCTGTGATCATGTTCATGGGGGAAATCTAAGTCCAAAACAAGCAGAAACCAACAGAACTTCACCATTCTCCTGTTCTTATTAGTTAACAAGAATGGTGATGACTTACAGCTGGCCTGATTGCCACCTGCAGTCAGGTCAGCCCTGGGTTTCCAGAGGTTTTGGCTTCCTGGCTGACCTGCTGGTGATATGCTCCATCATTGTTATAAGTCTCAAATCAGGAGATATTTTATGCATGTCTCATATTTATTTAAACACGTCTATCCATAATATAAATTAGTCTGTGTGGGATTAACTTAGCCAAGAATTTCTCCTCTACAATTCTGTCCGGATGTTCAGATATAAAGAGTTTTAAAGAAACTTGCCTGTAACACACCCCACCCATCTCCTATTAACAACTACCCTACTATACCCTTGATAGCTGATAAGTATATTTATTCAGTATTGGGTTTTTATTCTTGAACTAATGGAGAAAGAAAAACAACAGTGGGAAATATCTGATGTGGTTAGCATTGATCTATAAAGCTTGGAACTATTTTCTCCACTTGAAACAGAGAAACTAATTTAGAGATTTTTTAAAAAGAAAGAAAGGAAATTTCAACCAACTGACTTTGAACAGATGAAACATTTTACAGTGTTTACAGTGTAACTTTACAAATCACTCCGGGCCAGTTCCACTGCATATCTTATCCATAAGGTAAACACAGAAAGATCATATATTGGTTCCCAGCATCGTGTGGCCATGCAGGACCAGCACTTGGTTTGGCCCATCTCACAAGCCAGGGGTGCTCTGAACCTGTCAAGAGGGAGCCAAATTGATGGAAATACTGCTCAGCACCTTATTCTGCCCGGCTCCATGGTGAGCTCTCGGTCTTTCCCACTCACAAAGCAACATCTTTATCTCATTTTAGTTAGAGAGAAAAAGGGAAAACACATGGAGGGCAGAGGAGAGCTGGCTGCTGTGAACGGAGCAGGCTGGCCCTGGAGTTAGTCAGTGTAGCTGCTGGGGGGGCTACAGCAATTTACAAGAGCAAAGTCTCTCATCTGGCACCTCACTTTCATGCAGTTGCTCTCCAGGTTCAATAATTCTTGGTGTTAAAACTCTGTATGGTACAGTCAAGATTCCAGAAATATACATTATCCAACAATAATAAGCTACAGACTTACGTAATACTCTCCGCTGCCTCTTAATCTGCTGTGGATGGAGGGGGAACAAAAGAAAGAATAAAAGCACATCTCATGCAAATGTTGTAAATAAACCATTTCAATTGAAATAATCAACTCCCATAACAGACAGGAGTCTACCTGGTGCCTCTTTTCAATAACTCCTACGGATTCCTGGTGCTCTGCAACCTCCAGTGCCAAGAGGATGACAAGACCTTGATCTCATAGTCGGGTTAATTTGTGGCACTTTTCCCCATTACACAGCCAGGACCCTACAGTGATGCCTACAGAGATCAGCAGCTCTGTTGAGGTATGGTACTACTGAATTCATCTGCAAATACTCACGGAGCATCTGCAAAGCTGATCTCTGAGACGACTCCAACTGATTCAACTTCCAACTCCATCCTTCAGGAGTCCCATCTTAAAATCCATGCAGAATCTCCCCATATTGGCATTATTCATGATTATCAAAACCAAATTATTACTTGCTGTGGATAACGTAACTCCTACCCAAAGCTCCATGTTCTTGTATCTGGTAACTCACCAGCAAATTCCACTTCTGTAAGTCTAATGTACTAAGTGACAACTTGAACATATCTAAATCTCTGAAAAGCCAAATCAATTTTCTCACATATTTTCTGTTGGAAAAATATGTGCTCCAGGGCTGTGACTTTTATGCCAAGTTTCAAAGCAGAATGACTGTATACAGTTAAATTACAACCCTCTAAAATGTGGATTTATAATACATATAATAGAAGTCCTAGAACTGTAACACTTCACATGTGACATTCCTACAAACCCCAGTTTTAAGGAGATGTTATATGATGGTTTGAACTGCCTTTTGATCCATGCCAAGATGGATCCATGCTTTCTTGAGGGAGGAAGACTTAAATTATTTTCTGATTACAGGATGAAAATGGCATCTTCCTCCTTAGAAGGCAACTCTGCCTACTAATAAGAGATCCCATTGGTATGATAGATGATGTAGCTTCTGTGAAACCAACGCAGTTTTCAGTTAGTACCTGCCTCATCCTTTCTGTAGAACTGAAAACACACTGTTGCTGTAAACATCGTATTTACATCCTTAACCATCCAAAATCATGATAACAGCTTAAAAATCACAGCACTTCATTAACTAACAATTGTGGGTATCTCTTCTGCCTTGTCAGTTCTGAGCTTTTAGGAAGTCAGGTCATGTTTTCACCTGTGTTTTCCAGCTAGAAAGACTAAAAACATATTAAAAGCACACACATGCAATAGCTTAAGGGAAACCCCTGCATCTTGTATGCCTCTGAAGCTCAGGCTTGGAGAAAAACATCTCAAGAGTTGGCAACAACGTAGATTGTGCTATCCATTCTTCAGAAGTACAGGAAAAGGAGACAGCCACCGAGGCAGAGGCGTATGACCCAGTCAAAATGCCCTGATACGATTTGCAAGATTGCCCTGGCTCCAACTGGTTCATACTGAACTCAGTCAAGGTCCTTTGATTATGAGGGGACTTGGGTCAGGCTTTCCTTGATGGCCCTTGAACACTTCTGCCTCCATGGATGAGAACAATGGGTCACATCCCTCCTGCCATTATTGGTATATAAGCACCCCTGCATGAGTATTTTCTCTTTACTGCTCTGGAAAAGGAGGCAGAGGGGGTTTTTTTTGGTAGAGAGGGTTGTTTTCTCCTGAAACATCCAAGGGGCTCTGAGGATCTGAAGCAGCAGCAGAAGGAACACCCCTGGGAATGAGCTCTTTTTTCTGATGTGCTTTTTTTTTTTACCATGTGCCCCAGGACATTCTGCCACTTAGATATGTATTTCTGGGCTTCATTTCCCTTCAGAGCTCTTCCATCGGAGCTTGCAAGGCAGCACTAGGGAATAACACCAAGGATAGGGAGGACCTGCTGCAGCAATGCTGCCAGGCACAGAGCAAACAACGTAGCAGCAACCAGCTGTAGCTCACACTCAAAACCTACCAATACACTAACCCTTCACTAAGAAGAAAGTAGCAAGAAAACTCCAAAATAACCTGGAGAGGATCCTCCCCTTTTGCCTTGGAAGCCTCCCGTGGGACTTTCTTGTATGAGGTTTCAACCTGATGTAGTAAGTTTACCTGGAAAGTTAATGACTTCAGTAATACTGCCTGTTGCAAACTCCCATGAGCATGTGCTGCTTGATTCGAGCGTCCACGATTGGAGGTGGTGAGTGGAAGTGCTGCAGACAGGATTCCTATAGTGAACATCACTACAGCTCAAAACAAAACCACTCACTTTACAGTAAACAGTTTAGCCACAGACAGGTTTTAAAACCTGCTACTAAACATGTTCTGGCAACAGAAACTAGCTATTAAAAATATTTTCAATCAGAGGAACCGAAATGTGCTCTCTTTTGATATGAGGCAAGTATACAAATCACTGTTCTTAGGAGAATTTACGGTTTTTTTTTTACCCTGTTGTAACATTCAGAACCATCTACTTCCCTTTTATTCATGCTGTGTTTATTTAAAAGGTTCAATCTGCTTTAATTCAGAGCAATTTTGATTGCAATTCTTTTTTCATCATTCTTTTATGTGCTATTCTGTGCTATTCTTATTCTTTTCTTTCTTTTTTTTATTTTTTTCCTTCCCCCCCAAGTGAAGCCAGGCTACAGCAGTGCATCCAAGGAAGCAAGGCGGCCTGAATTTTATCTTACTATTATTGTGATATAGCTGCAGTGGGCAATCTGATCTCATCAAGAAACAATTGCAGTAAAGATATCTAAGTGGATGTCACAGCTCTGCTGAAAGATAATAAAGTGAAATGAACCAAAAAACCAATCTTTCCAATACAAATCACATAGTTAAGTTGCAGTGATTTGCAAGCAGAATATGAGTGCAGGAGGAAGAAGATATAGTCAGAAATGCCCAGCTAACACTTTTAAATGATTTTTAACACATTTGGTGAGTGCATAATTAAGGGATTTACAACATTAAAACCTGGTGCTGTTGTGCAGGACTACACTAAATGAGACCATCAGTAACAAGGGAAAGGGTGAATTACACCACCTTTCACTGCAGTTTGAACTACTGTCTCCTAAGATAAACACTATTGATTGCTTTTAAGCCTCCTCTCTATTAGAAAGAGACTTCTAATTTTGGGAAATCAATAATAAAAGATAGCTGAAAAACCCAGATTCTGTCCACCTAAGCCTGCAAACAGGAAAGGGCAGAACCTCACAGTAAGTTGGAAAATCATCCCTGATTTGCTGGGTGGAGGATTTGCCCCTTGGGCCGAGTTCTTCTTCAGTGACGAATCTGCACCAGCATCCACAAACTTTCTGACAGAACAAAAACATCTTACCACACGTGTTTTAACTTTTTTTTTTCCTTCCCCATTTTAATGTCAACTCTGCCTTCAGTGCCTGCAAATTAACTCCTTAAGTAGTTTAACAAATACCTTTTCTTTTCCAAAGCAAAGACTTTTGTTAGAGACCAAAATAGCATCAGCTTTCAAGCTGTGGGGTCCTTTCTACTTCTTTTGTCTATTTAACAGCAAAGGAATGGTATTGAATTACCAATGCTGATGTGTTCAGAGGCTGTTTGGGTCTCTGCTTTCTGGTGGGAGTTTTGGGGGGAAAGGGCTGTTCTGAAAGGCACATACTACATAAGCCAAACAGACAATGCCAAATCTCTAAGAACAGATATAGACAGGACACTTCATAAACCACATTCGGGCAGACATTGTGCATTATATACCACGCAAGATGCCCAATGCGCCTTCCAAGAAAAACACCAACACAGACTGAACACAGGCCAAGGATTTTCTCATTAGCATGAAGAGAGGTTAGGCAGGCACACAGCCTTTCCCCTTTCTGTTTTCCATTTACAGAGGCGACCACTCCTAGGCATATTATACCTAACACACCACTGGATCCTCTACAAAGAAATAGTTGTGGTTTGCTCTTGACTTTTGCTGCTAAACTCCTGTCTGCTTGGAATTCACATGATTTCCTGTGAAACTGAGGTTTACCATAATATGACACTGCTTTTCTTACAGTCTAAGATGGAATGGTCAGCCCAGGCTGGTATTAAAACAGCAATTTCACTGGTGACTCTCTCATTAAAACAATTACCTGTGGCCATTATCTAAATGCATCACTTGGTCTTTGATGGCAAAATGTTTTAATAAAAAAGAGGGAACAAAAATACCAGAAGAAAATTGAGCGGTTAACCCTATAAATGACAGTCTTACAAGAGCAGTGGAGGAATTTTTAATAAAGTAATCACAAACAGATTAATAGCTCAGAAAGCAACAGGGGATTTTCTCTTTCACAACAAAGGGATTTTCAGCAGACCCAAACCAGTCCTCGTTTAAGAAGAAACGTGCTTATCTATATCCATCTCCCCTGATGTCCTCACTTCTCACTATAAAGGGAAATCAATATGAGGACTTGTTATTCAGAACAGTCTCAAGAGTCAGGCACTGTGATTGCACCTCTAATCCTGCAGGAATCTATTTCCAACATCTACATCAAATCAAATGCAACAAGCACATTGTTTACAGCTGCTTTGCAAAGCCTACAATATAGGGAAGCAAATAAAACCAGCTATGGGGTATCCAAGCTGACCTCCTGCCTCTGGGTCTCTCAGCCCCAAGAGTACTTGCACTAAAATAATCCTTTTGATTACATGCATTTCTAGGATTGAGACCCCTGCGAGCAGAGAAAATGCCTTGATGCCCTGCTCTGTGCCTGTATATGAATTGCTGTCGTACTCATTTGGCTGACCCATTAGGAAAACAAGGGCAGAGTAAGGGTTAAACATCGATCTGGCGTTCCCTTGGCATGCTTGTGTAGCTGCTGCTAACAACACTGGTGGCAGTTTCCTGAGCTGTAACTCACAGCGTGATGAGAACAACTTCTGATCTGATGAAAATTCCTCCCTCACTGCAGAAAAACACCCTATCGTTTAAAAGTTTTGAATGTGCTAACAGCTAATTTATTAAAGGCACTCCTGCAGTGTCCATGTTTACAGGGCTCGGGCTGCATACAAAGGAAAGGCCTATTCCACGCACATAAGGGGAGCAGAAACGAGCTGTATTTTTGGAAAGGCAGCACAGTGTGCCAGAAAAAGGGCTGGACTGATGAAAGGAATAGCTATGATGCTGTGCTGAGACTTCTTTCAGCCTTGACTAAAAAGAGCACAATTACGGCCTAGAAAAGAAGAACAAATAAGAATAAGACTGTATTTCGCAGATTTCAAAATGAAATTAGTTCAGGTCGGATTAAAAGTACCAAGAAATACAAAACTTTCCTAGATGCCATGATACAGTAACGAAGGAAAACATACATGAGGGCAGTTATTTTAACCGATTCCTTGTTGTAGAGTGTCTTCTCTTTCTAGGAAGGTTTATGCTTTTCCGTATAAATCCTAAACTAAAATTTGTCTGCCCAAAAGCTGGTCTCTGCCTCCGAAACAGGGGCATAAAAGGGATGGGAGGGGAGGAAGGCTGCATTTATCACAGACTTTTGCTTTTAGCCAAGAAAACAGGACACCTTCCACAAATTTTAAATGAGACAAATCCCCCTATCTTCTGCACAAAAAAAGCTTGTAACAGACGTTTTCAGCCATCTCCAATAACAATCACATTCCAGATGTCTCTCTCTGACAAGCTGTTAGACTGCCAAAGCCTGGAAATGGAAGAGGTCCAAGAAAGAATTAGGTGTCCTCTACATCTAACAACCTTACCTCATTACCTGCAAGTAAATATTAGGCATAGCCTGAGTTTAGAAAATAAGGCTAAGTGCACGGAGCACCTGGTTAACAAGCTAATGGGCTAAGTAATTCTGTATAATTTTCAGACACTAACACTTATGTCTTAGATTTCCTTCTCCCAGCTGTGTCGCTCCGCTGAGAAGTATTAATAAAATAATCTTAACAACTTTGCAGCGTTCATTTAAATTAAATATATACACTTCAGCTTTCACTAAAATACCATTGTTAGAAGCCAGCCACTTGATGTGTTGTCAAGTGACACTCTAATGAGTATGATTTTTAATTGGCTTTAAGTAGCTGAGGGAAAAGAAGTAAAACCATGGATCGAACATCATGCTGAAGTATGTGTGTCGAGGTACTGCATTGTCCCTCAGCCTCTGATACATGCTGTAGGAAAATACATGTTTCTGTAATGAGTATGCATAAATAAACAGTTTGGCATTACCTCTTCCTTACTTCATTCAGCCTATTTTTAAAGTATCGACTTAAACGATATTCACAGTATTTTTGGCTCTGTTTACATCCTAAGCAGCACTAATTATAAGAAGCCATGTTCTGCTCCTCGCCACGCACAGTCCACACCATGCATGTATGTCTGGATTAACACCTCCCTTGCCTTGGTGGGGCCCCAACACAAACGGCGTGTGGAGCTTCCAGTCACACATACGATGGGTTGCTCTGTGCACAATTTCTTCCTCATTCAACTTTACCTTTTGCCCATCCCTTACGATTTTTAGCCCCTCAGATCTCCTTGAAAGAAAAAACAGTGATCCTAAATCCTTTACATGTTTACTATACTCTATCCTTTCTAACTTCCAATGAAGCTGTTGGCTGTTAATCACCTTTGCTCCATCCCCTGAAGTCTCGTTAACTCTCCGCTTGCCCAGACTGCTGTCTTACTGCTGTTTCATGGTTCCCCCACCTTTCAAAGCAGTCATGTCACAGTGTGTTGGTTAGTTTTATCATCTGAATTACTGTTAGTATCTCATTTTACCTCAAAAAGCATAATTGTTATCTTCCATCTGTGATTTTCCTACAAATGGGCTATTTCTGCATCGCTTCCCCAGCCTGTTCCTGTGCACGGCTGGCTAGTTCCGCCTCACCCTATAAATGGATTTATATCCAAGTTCTCCACCAAGGGCTCATTAATCTCCTGATGCTGGTCAGCAGCCTTTTTAAGTGTTTTTTCTCCCTGCACCAGAAAGGCGCCTAAATAACATTTTCTGCCACCATTCTTCTCAGGGAGGCACAGTGGGAGAGTTTTAAGATGACCTTAACACATCGCTTTGGATGTCCTGCTGGATAAGCTTCATTAGTGCCTGGCATGATCGACCACTGGCAGATGCGGGTCCAAGTTGCTACCAGTAAAGTTGACTGGCAATGCTCCATGGTGGTGACACTGAAAAAAAATAAAATCAGGGACAAGAAAAAAACAGTCTGGGGCAATGCACAGAGAAAGCCCACAGAAGAGGATTGGATTAAGCCTGGGGGTTGAATGAGTAGGAGCCCACTACACTCTTTACAGCAGTGTCAGGGCTGTGAAGTCACTTCAGGCCTTATTCTGATACCAGTTGCTGCTCAGCCTATGGATCAGTGGCTTTAGCAGCTATGGATGCATACAGATCTCTTACCTTGTCTGCACCTTGTCTACCGAGATACTGGTTGGTAGCGCTATTGGGTTCATCATCTCCTCTAGTCATCACATTACTGTCTCTGTTAAAAAGCATCCTATATCACCCTTTTGAGGTTTCTTAGATTGCTCAAAATATTTTGCTTATAAACAAGTCTGTGACATTTGACATGAAGTCATCCCTAATTACAACAATAATCTGACATTTTTTCGGTGTATGTACCCTTGCGATGGTGATAATATGCACACACTAGGCTGAGAGGCCAAAAATACTTCAATATTCATTTGCAAAGGGCCAGAAAACATCCCTTCTGAAGGTTAGGTATTACATTAAGACAAATTTCTTATTTATGGATGACAGTTCTGTAAAAGTCACCACAAGGCCAGATGAAGAGGGGAAAAAAATATATTTTATACATTGTCCTTCTAGAGTGTAACAAGGGAAAAAGTCCTGATGCCAGGAAGGACAATTTCATTGCAGAGGTAACTAAAGAAATTCATTGCAGGGCACTACAGAAATTCTGCCATCCCTTCCTACTGCATCATCTCTCAGGACTACCATAATTTTACCTATTAATGCATGCATCGATCTGAGATATTCAGAAGAACCTGAATTATTTGGAAGCACCTATGTGTTATGCTTTCAGAAGCTCTGGTATTAACAAGCTGCTTCCTTCCATGCTTTTGATTATTTTTCCAAAGCTGCTGGAGATTTTGATGGCAGTCACAAACCAGACTCCACAACAGATTTCAGTCCATAAAACAAAATTCGGCAGAGAAAAATTCTCACTACTTGTTTGTCCCATATATTCCAGGAAATCCTGGTCATCATATGGATCATAAAGGCTAAGCCAGTCCCTGCATGAGGACACAGCCATCAGCCTCCAATGCCAATGGCGAGCCATAATACCAAATCCAAGGTATGGTTTGTGGGTGTTGGGTTTGCTTTTTCTCTTTTTGGTTTTGTTTTTTATTGACCAAAAAGAGAGAAATCTCCAGCAGAGATCAGTGATTTCTAAAAGTATATTTAAGGTCAAAAGTCAAAACACTGATTTTTGACAGTCTCCGAAAATGATACCCCAGCAGGATTTGCAAACAGAAACAGCAGAATCAATATCCAGGACAGTGTCTCTGAAGAGGCATGTCAAATTTGTTCACAGGCTGAGTCCAGCAAATTCTGTCATCATTTGGTACCACAGAAATGTCTGTCAGAAAACAAAGAAAAGCCTTCTCCTAACAGTTAAAGGATATTTAAAGATGTGTTACTTCTGCTCTCTCTAATAGTCTGCTCTGAGCCTGTGGCTGGGGACTAATTACAGTAACTACTGAAAAAACAAAACATATATTATGCTGTGTATTTTACTCAAAATATACTATAATGAATTTCAGTGGGACAAGAAAAATGGGGTATTTAAATCTCCTGGCAGAAATGTGTATTTACAAAAATCAGCCCCTAGGATGAGGTGGTAAGAAGAAACCATTGTTACCCATACACTAACAAGATTTCTGACATATGTACCCCTGTAGGTGAAAAAACAGACAAACACCCACCCCACCCCACCCCATCCTTGGTGCTAAGCTTGCCCTTTAACATTCAATGAATTGTAGACTAATTCTAACCTTACAAGTACAAGCTAGACAGGACAATTATTCTCAGAGTACAAACAGTAATTATGAAACTTAACACTGCTTTAAAGGACCCATGTGCAGATGAGACAGGGGTTTCTAACATTTTCTCTACTATTTTTTTGTCATTCCTTTTTCTTTTCCATTCAATAAAAGCAGTACCTATTCCTCCCCATTCCTGTTTGTAGACAGCCATGGCTTTATTTTGGACGTGACTGAAGGAAGAGAACTTGTAATTCATAACATATTGTTGTCAAAATCTTTATGCCATACCTGCCAGATGGCTCGATAAATAAACTAGGAACATCGATAAACACAGCAAAGAGCTGCTCTTTAAAGTGGAAAGTATGGTCCCAATCCTTCCTAACGTACACAGTGCAGCTCCGGCATATGCAGAGGACACCCGGGAGATGCTCTTGCTTGCCCCAGCGAGGAGCTTGGCTCGCTCATGGCTTTGTTGGCTTAGATCAGCTGAGCTGCTCCCAGTGCAGGCAAGGAGGAAACTGCCACGAGAGTGGGAGTCCCAGGGTGCTTCCAACCCTCTCCTTCTACACAGGGTTGCGTCAGTGAGAGACCAGGTCATGTGTGGGTCCCTGAAAGCACCTTGCTCCAGAGGCTGGGGACTCACTGATGTGTCCCTCCGTTTCCCCATTTCACAGGGCAGCTTCTCTGCATAACCATGATTTCTGTGCTTCTCTCTAGGCACCAAACCAGTCCCCAACCTCTAATGCCCTTTGGCCATGCAAACTTGAGACAAGCTTTGCCTCAGCCTCTGTGCCAAGTTGCACGGAAAGGAAGGAGAATCTGCTCTAGTGTCAGCTCAACATGAATGTGAAAAGGTCCACGTGATTCTGAAGTGAGAAATTACAATCAGAAAAGTCCCTCCTTTTATCTTACACATTAAGGAAAAAAGAAAAAAAGAAAACCCGAGAATAAAGAAGAAATCATTTCAAGTTTTCTGCATAGAAGGGCAAAAAGTAGCTTCAGCCACTAACTTCATTATTTTTGCAGTCTTATAACTTACAGCTCAAACAAACTGCTCTCAGTTCTAACATTTGTTTCTGGTTTCAGACTAGTAGAAATCTAATTTCCTTCTCCCCAAGAGCAAATATCAGCACAAGCGGGATCTGAAATTTGTTGCTTGACACCTGCAGCAAAGAGCTAAATTGAGAGTAATATTTCAAAGAGGTACTTGGGAGGTATGCGCTTAAATTTGGTTAACAGACAAGCAGGCCTGTGTATGTTCCTCCTCCATACTGCCTCTAACACATATCCCTCATCACCCTGGATTGATGTAAGGCAAAGGAAAGGGAGCTGCTACAACTGCTCTGATTGGAACCATGCAGGCCAAATGCAGCGTTTTAGGAAACTTCAGAAGTCTGGCTTCAGAAATGAGTATTATGATGTTACGCTTCTAAACTCACAGGCCAGAAGAGCCTGCCTAGCTTTTACATCATTTGCAGGGTAACAGTAAAACCAGCCTACAAATAAAATAAATGTCCAATATTTGTGATTTGAGATAATTCCAGAATAAAATTCTGACAGCTATTCATAGTCAGTATCTTCTCTCTCATGCTCTGGTGTCTAGATTCCAGGGAAGGTGTTGATGCCCCATCCCTGGAAGTGTTTAAGGCCAGGCCGGATGGGGCTTTGAGCAACCTGCTCTAGGGAGAGGTGTCCCTGCCCATGGCAAGGGGGTTGGAACTTGATGATCTTTAAGGTCCCTTCCAACTCTGACCATTCTATGATTCTATGATTCCTACACCACCATGGGCAATCTGGCTGTGAGTTTTGCAAGAAGAAATCAGTAACCAGTACTGGCTGTGAGCTACTAACTGCAACCCAGGGTTTTCTGGAGAGTTTATAACACTCAGTCTCCTGTGAATAGGTATTCAGACATTCAATATTTAAACGTAACAAATCAGCACATTTCTGTAATGATATTTATTGATATTTATTCTAGCTAATCTGTAAAATGTGCTGTTCTAACACAACGGTTGGGCAGTGCAGCATATGAGTTACCTTTAGTTTGGTACCTCACTTCAGGCACAAAAAGCAGGATAACACCTATCCTATTCAAATCTGACTTCATGCAACATAAGCTCACAAATTTACTATATTTCACTGCTTAACTGGTATGGCTTGTATAATCCTTTTGGTACAATTGCATAGCACAATTCTGCAATTTCCAGTGCAGAGTTCTCATTTTGGGAACAAATCCCTGGGCTGGAAATTGGTAATATTTTCAACTACACTGGCAACTTCTGTTTGAAGATGTCCAAGAGCATTTTCAGTTGTCACCTCAACCTGAATAGACATGTATCTTATTGATATATAAACAAATGCATACTCAGGACAACTGAGCCATAGAAACGTAAGCAGGGAAGCAGGTAAGATTAAAAATCAAATTGTCTGCCTTTTTGTCCTCTGCTACAAACACAGGAACACAGCAACATATATGACATTTCAACTTAATAGAGCATAAATGATGTAAATTAACATTGCTTCCACAATGCAAAAGAACAAAGCAAAACTAAAAGGATGCGATAGATCTTAAATCGATCTAAATTGGCATAGCTCCATTAAAGTCACAGGGACCAAGGTTGCAATCCATTGTCTTCAGTACAGAAATGGTAATATTTGGATGGGCAAGCAGCTATTAGAAATTCTACTAGCGTGGAGCTTCTTTAATCTTGAAATCAAGTGATGCCTCAAAGGCGCTAACTGGAAGATTGCCATTACTTTCAGCACCCTCTTCTAAAGCTGCTACAGAACCAATAATTAATGCAAAGGGCAGATTATGTACATGCAGTAGTACAAACATATTAAAACTTCTGATTTAAGTAAGAAAAAGATTGCCTGCAGCCTGCCACCCACAGGGACCATTCTACTATTTTTAAGTCAATTAGTTCAACTTCTCTCAAAAGTTAGCCCTCTCTATCCTCGTTAGCGGTGACAAACACAGTTTACTGCACTTATTATTCCTTTAGCAGCTCATTAGAACTGGAATACATTAGTGCCAAAGGATCTAAAGGTCATTTGTCATCAATATCTTGAAATACAAAAGACACAAGCATCTAAAGTCTCCAGAAGGATCGTGATTACTGTACATAGGATGACTTAGAAAACTGAAACAAAACCTCAGCAACATCTGTATTTGTTGATCACTACTTCAGAATGAAAGGAAGTGGGAATCACTGTTTCCCAGATCCTACTGAAAAAAATGACATTTTTATATTGTCTTAACTTTCAAAAGTGGAACACATTCAAAACAGGATGGTTCTCAGACACTGCATTGATGAGGAGCGCTGATGTACCAAGAGTAGGAAGAGTATGACTGACTGATGTATGAAATGCACTATAATCTTTTAAGTGTCATATTCCCCATTAAATCTGGTTGTTTTCCAGGACAGTAAACGTCCACAGAAACCATAAATTTCATTCTTACTTGTACTGGGTTTTCCAGAAGTGTTGCATTATGATAAAAATCATCAGATGCATTTTAGGAAAAAAAGTTAAGCTTTCTGCATGAAAAATTAATCATTACATATAATTAAAACATAATAATAGAAATTACCGGATAAATAGTCTCATCAGTTCCTATAAGGAAAATGCCTCTAGATGCCTTTAGTTGAGACTAATTGAGTTGAACATGAAAACAGTCTGAAAGGCTGAAGAATTTATCAGAGAATGACAAGCTTTTTATATATTTTTGAACTGTTTTATGATTTCTATCCCATGGGCATAACACTTTGTGCTTCATTTTTTAAAAAACCTCCACAGAAATATTATCATTACCTCCTAAATCTTACAGTAATTTTTCATAAGGGAAACACTTTTCACGTTTGGGGAAATCTTTAGTACATAAAAAAGGACTTCAATGTGTATGCATTAGTCTGGAAAAAAACAATGAAACGAGTATTTAAAATCAGGAGAAACAAACGAAATGGAAGGTCTTAAAAAACTCAGTGCAACAAAAAAAGCTTTGTATCGTGAGCCCTGCCAAGGTCGGGAGAGCCAAGAGAGGGACCTTAAAGATCATTGACTTCCAACCCCCCTGCCAAATGCCAGCCCTAAAGAGCGTGGAAGTGTGCTCTCCCCCTTGGTGAGCAGTAGCAGAGAGGGTAGCTGAAGGATCACAGCCAGCGTGTGAAAAGCTGGCTGAAGGCTGAAGCAAAGCAGAGGGATGTCCTCTGAGAATCTAAGGACCTCAGAGGGCATTGGTCTGTCCTGCTGGAAGCATCCTCTGCAGGCAGGAGGAGATGGGCAGGCAAGAGGTTCCTTTCAGTCACAAAGCACAATGCTTTTTGTTAAGGCTGGCATTTTACATTTGGAAATTCAGGTTAGAAGCAAAGGAAGCTGATCAAGTTAGTGCAAGTTAACAATTTACATTGTTAACATTTACTCCTCACCCAAGCACAGTAACCTATCACTCCCAGCACTAACAGTTTATAAGCAAAACACTTTAACTTGCAGTACAATACTTTAACCACATAACTTTATTTCATGCAGACTTTTTAAGCAGCATCATAAGCCATTTTTTCTATATGGACAAATTAGAGCTGCTGACAGTACCTTCTAATTTGACTCGAACCTATGCAGGTCAAAAAAGACAGTTTTATAAAAGCATTAATGCTTTCATGCTCTGAATTAATGCAGAGAAGCCTCAATTAGTCAACTTCTTTCCTTAGGGAGAATCTCTTCTCTCTATGTTTATTCTAATTAAATACCAAACAATGTCACTAAACCACATCCCCAACACAGTGCAGGAAACAAGGTAGTTAATCCTATTTTTCTTTCTTTTTGAGGATACAAAGACAAATGCATTCGGAAAAAGGGATAACTGCTTTTCAAATGCAGAACTCATATTCCCCTACCTAACATAATAAATTGGAAAGTACAAACATATCTAATGCATATTTATGAAAGGCAGTGTTTCGCTGCTCTATAATATCCAGAATAAAACCCTATAGAAGGTCTATGCAGAGTATTCTGAAGGTGGTCTCACATGTAGGCAAGAGCAAAGGTGCAGACACAGCAGGTCAGGTGTTGGGTGTGAACCACTGAACTTCTTTGCTTGTTACGGAGTAATGATGAAGGATGCTGAAGATCCCTGCATGATCACCCAGTCCTGCGCCCACCTGCACCCACTCAGTGCCCCATGCAGGTCAGACCATCACGGTGTACAATAACAGGTACACTATATATTGTTCTCAAGTATTCCATTTCATTAAAAAAAAAAAAAAAAAAGTCTGTTGTTCTCAAAAACAGTTTGAAAAGTCTGTTTTTCAAGACAAGTAGTCTGAGACATTTTGCAGGGCCCAAGTGTTCAGCATTATTAATGTTCTATAAGCTTTTTCATCATGTCATTACTAAATAAAACATCAGCTGAACTCTTCTAAAGTTCTACAGATATATGAGGCAGTTGTTAACTATATTTATATGAGACATTTCTGCCTTGCTGCTATAAACTATTCTCACTGCAGTAGATTCTGATTCAGCACTTCAATTTCAGGTGTAAAATTAATGGAAAAAAGGGAAAAATCTGGTTTGTTCACTTCCTATGGAAACACTTATGACAGTCACACTTAATGAACTTAGGTGCAAACACATTAATCTGCTAAGAATATGCATCCATACCTGATAAATAACTGTACTTCATACCAGCCAACGTAAGAGAATTAGTAATAAGGGGTCCCCTGTAGTTAAGCCAAAATGACTGTAAGTGTTCCAAAGCCAGGTACCATTTCCCCCTGTGCTCAGTCCATCAAGGCATTTCTGGACACCACAGGTGCTCAAGGAAGTAAAGGAGATGCTTCCAGGCTAAGATGC